>JAFNJT010000082.1:0-42971 GCA_019649525.1 Hanseniaspora lindneri
GTTGATTACCTAAGGTAGCGGTGTGAAGGTGTCCGGGTAGATTAAGGCACGTGCCTCCTACCTCTATTTCTGTCATCATTAAGTCCGATTTTTCGGCATTTGTGTTCTCGTTTGTCTAGTGACGTTTATATTTTATTTTTATTTTTTCTATTTTTTTCAGGAGCAAGTTTTGGTTGAAACTACTCCATACTGCAGTGCTTGGCTGTAGGAGATAAGCATTAAGCGCCTCTCCGGCTAGCCTTTTTTTTTTTTTTTCAAGGCTAAAGTGGAAATGTTCCATAAAAAGAATGTGCTGCAAGGGAACAAAAATAATGAGAGAGACATACAAATAGTAAATTAAAGAAACCAATATACGGCCAATATATAAGAAGATTGCTTGAGTTTATAGTGGAATAGCACTTATATCTGCTATTTTTTTTAGCTTTCTGAACTGTTTTTTTTCTTCCGCCGCTACACAAAAGCTTCTGTCTTTTTCTAGCTATATATAGAACTCTGGATGAAATTATGAGTACCCCAAGTTCAGTTATGGAGAATGAAATCCAAGAACTAAAACAAAGCAAAAACAACATTAACACAACAGAAAATCATGTACCAGCACACACTGTGTCTGATAAAACTACAGTGAACTCAAATACCAAAACACATGATGCAGATGTTTCTAATATTTTTCTTACTGAGCAAACAACTAATGATGAATTAGTGAAAGAACAGCTATCTTCTATTAATCTGAAGGAATTGGCTGAGTCCAATAAAATTGCTGAAGCTAGAAACATGAGTTTAAATTCCAAGAAAGCTGAACCTGAGGAGAAGCCTGAGGAAGAAAGTTCAAAGTCATTATCCCAGATGTTTAGAAGCTTTTCTATGAGCAGAGTGTTGCTGCACCGTTCAGGAAGTGACATTCCAGAAAAAAAGAATGTGTCTTTAGGCAGTTCAAAAAAACGAGTTATGTCTAGTATTTTCAAAACCAATGCAGCAGAACCAAGCAACCTGGGAAAGGATGAAGTTGAGCTCAATAGCGATTCAAAGACTAACGAATCAAATGACTCCAAAGACAATCATACATATGCGTCAGCTGACAACTCTGATGCTCCCACAGAGGAACCAGCTTCTTTGTCGGGCGACAAAACACTCTTGACAAAGAAACCATCATCAAGCAATCTTTTAAACAAATTTATAAACAATTCGAAGCAGGAACTCAACGATCCAGTGACTGATGATAATGTAAAAGTTGTCTTAGAGCCTTCTAGCACGAGTTCTAAGCAAAAATCAGAAAGTAGCAGTATGTTCACGATGAGTGGCTTTATGAGGGTTTTTAGTCCAAGCAGCAAATCACCATCCGAAGCTAAAGAAAATAGAATAAATTTGGAGAAACTCAACAGTCTGCTTCAAGAGGATGATAATGACTTTGGCAACAATCAATATCAAGAATCTCCCAAAAGATCGGATTCTGCAGCTGTTCCATCAATAGATAACGACTTTCCTACAATCCAGCTTCAAAAACCTGATTTGAAAAGTTTTCCTAGCAACGGCAGCATCTTAAAATCACCTTCAAAGGAACTGTCTTCAAATAGTCATCAAAGAGAAAACAGTTTAAATGAAAAAAGTAAACTTCGTTCAACAAGTGATGCCTCTTTCCTGAGTATTAACGCAACAAAGAAAAGACCTGCCAACAACAGTGTTAATTTTTATGACAAGACTTTAGTTGAAGAACAACTTGGTTACGGCAATGATAACCAAGTGGATTTAGAGGATTCAACTATATTGAGCTTTGCAGCAGTAAATTCCGATGCTGCTGGCGAATCTTTTAAGCAGCCCATAATCAGAAGATCTACCAGACTAAGATCAAAATCTTTTGGGAACATGTTTCAGGAAGCTCAAGTTGGGCCAAAGTCTTTTGAAAAGGTGAAAAAACTTGGTCAAGGTGATGTTGGCAAAGTATACTTAGTAAGAGAAAAAAGAACTGATAGACTATTTGCACTGAAGATATATGACAAAAAAGAGATGATTCGACGTAAGAAATCAAAGAGAATTATAACTGAGCAGGAGATTCTAGCATCTGTAAATCATCCTTTTATTGTCACTTTATATCATTCCTTTCAAACTGAAGACTATCTTTATCTGTGTATGGAATATTGTGTTGGAGGTGAGTTCTTTAGAGCCTTGCAGACTAGAAAATCTAAGAATCTTTTGGAAGATGATGCAAAATTCTATGCTTGCGAAGTTTTGGCCGCTCTTGAATATTTGCATATGATGGGCTTCATTTATAGAGATTTAAAACCAGAAAACATATTGCTACATCAAACCGGACATATCATGTTGAGTGATTTTGATTTGTCTATATCTACGACAAGCAACAGGCATTTTAAGAAGCAGTCACATTCAATCTCGCTTCCTGGTGTCAATATTGATGCTGACTGGGGTAGCGGTTGTCCTGTAGACACAAAGTCTACTATGTCAGGGTTTAGAACTAACAGTTTTGTAGGAACTGAAGAGTATTTGGCACCTGAAGTGATAAAGTCAAATGGGCATACTGTGGCCATTGATTGGTGGACTTTTGGAATTTTGCTATATGAAATGATATTTGGATTTACACCATTTAAAGGGGAAACTTCTAATCAAACATTTAAAAATATTTTAAAAAACGATCCAGAGTTTCCCTCAAATGTTGCTTCTATTAGTAGCAACTGCAAAAACTTGATTAAAAAGCTTTTAATTAAACAAGAAAATAAAAGATTGGGTAGTAAACTGGGAGCTGATGACGTTAAGAAGCATGCATGGTTTAAAAAGGTTAACTGGTCTTTGCTAACGAATCAAGAACCTCCTTTGATTCCTATTTTCAACAGAGACGGTCATTTGGAAAAAATCAAACTAAAATCTAAAAAGTCTACAAATCAATTACGCACTAATGAAATTTTGAAATCACAACTCCCATTAAACAACAAAAAGCGCATTGAAAACGAAGCTGACGAAGAGATTGATATGTTTGATGAGCCTGTTCAGTTTGATGAGAACATTAATGAAGGAGATCCATTTAAAAATTTTAATTCTATGAGTTTGACATCAGAAAATGAAAAACTGAAGTTAAATCAATCTCAGCCACTACTGTACCAATCTTTTGAGGAAAACATAAGAGGAAAGTTAAGTTATACACCAAATCAAAATAGATCTAGAGCTAATTCTCATATGTCATTTTTCAAAAGAGGCTAGTGATATATACTCAAAAAAAAAAAAAAAAAATACTAAAAATAAGGACTATGATTTGTTTATGATACTATATTTTGCTCAACAGTTTCTTCAATAAAGTTATATCTTTATTGATCAAACATAAATAAAATTCATTGAGGAAATTTGAGTCTTGCACATGTTGCCTTATCTGTATTATATCACATATTACATCTTCTGGCAACCCTGCTTGCTGCGCTACGTTTAGACCTAAACTCACACCACTTGCACCTTTTTTCAATTTAAAGTTAAACACAATGTCAATAATGTCCTTCTCAGTTATAACTTTGCTGAAATCCATTTTATAAACATTTTCAAATCCAAGCTGCTCAACAATATTATGATAGTGTGTTATAAACATAACAATTCCATTTGCATCGCCTTCCAGGATAAGATATTTTAAAATAGCAAACGTTATAGCCATTCCGTCTAAATTGCTGGTCCCTTTCCCAATCTCATCCATCAAAACCAAACTTTGACTGTCTGCTTGAGATAAAATTTGATAACACTCTTCCATTTCAATTTGGAAAGTAGATTTTTTTGAAATGATAGAATCACTTTCACCTGACCTAATAAAAATGCTTGTGAAGATAGACTGTAAATGCGTTTTGCATGGTGTGTTGCAGCCTAATTGTGCTAAAATTACTAGGTAGGCTACTTGTTTTATCAAACTGGTTTTTCCCCCGGCATTTGGACCGGTTAATATAAAAATATTATTGGAATCAAGAGAAATGTCATTTTCAATACTTAAGTGACGGCTACCTGTTGTTTCTAAAAAACTCATGGGATTGAAGCTAGATTTAAGCTCAACAATCCCCTTTTTTTCTGTAAATTGTGGCTTGCAATAAAACTGTTTAGTGCTTTTGGCCAAGCACTGAAAACAATCGTATGTTCCCAAAAGATTTATAATCTTTATTACTTCACTATAATCCTGGTTGAGTTTTTTGATAAACTTAAGGTACTCTTCTTGGCAAGTCTTTAATAGATCTAGATGTGCTAGCTTTAATCCTTCTAGTTTTTCTCTAATAAGAGGTATTTCGTAGCGAACTACTACATTAGTTTTGGAATTGACAACCCAATCCGGAGGCACATTTTTACAGTAATTGCGGTTTACTTCAACAAAGAAATCACTTTCGTCTTTGAATTTCAGATATGGTTTTCCAATCTCTGCCTTAATGACCTCTAGGCAATTAAATATGTCTTCTATAATAATGTCATATGCAATCATTTTGTTTTTAATTGTGTTGCTGTTATCGTAAAAATTTAGATCAAAAAATGTTTTTATTTGCTTTTCAGGATCTTTTTCGAATATGCTTTGGTGTTTAATCATTTTAATTGTAAAATCGATACTAACCTTTTCCGTTAGTAAAGTATGTATTTCTATAAAAATATCACTTAAAGCAGAGCTTCTTTTAGATAGCTCGCCATTGGGGTCTATAACTTCGTTCAGCAAGTATTCATTATGTCTAGCAAAGATTTTTCTTAGTTTTGCAATGCTCTCTAAATAGTAATACAATTCCTTTCGGTTTATTGGTTGCGTGACATTCATTTTCAGTCTGTTACATGTTCTCAATAAGTTTTTGTTTTTAAAATCGTTTAAAAAAGTATCAATATTTGTTAAAAACAAATTGTTATAACGCTCCCTATTCTGCAAAAAAGTGATAGCTTTTGATCTCAATTCTATTTTTTCAATATTCATTAATGGATTCTTTATCCAGTTTTTCAGAAGAGACTTCCCGTATGTAGTGAATATATTGTCGTTGTTCAGTAGTCCCCAAATAGTCTTGGATTTTTGACTGTTTACTTGATTATCAAAAAAGTTCATTGTTTTAAGAACATGTGAACTCAACTGAAACGTATCTCTATCTTCTGCATGTTTGATTCTACAAAGACTAGCTTCCAACGCAGAATTTAAGCCGTAAGTTTGAAGATGTGCATAAAGTAAATTGAAGCAGCAAGAGAGGTTTGGAGTTTGTATCAATTCTTGCTTTTGATCTGAAATGTTTTCCACTGTGTACACTTTAATATTTCGGTTAGATGCAAATATAATATTTTTTAACAAATCATAACTATCTGGTGTCAGGCAAACTTCTGACGGTCCAAAATGATTCAATTTTGTTTCAAAAATGAGGAAATTAAAAGACTCTTTACTCTGTCTGAAACTATCGTACAATAAATTGCCTGTATTTAACTCAAGACAAAGAAATGAAAAGATACACGTATCCTGATCGCTACTTATGTCTATAGAAAGAATTCCTCCGTTTTCATCAGAAAATTGCTCATTATCTTCTTCTTCAAAGTCTTCATTCATCATAGCATAAGTAGCACGTGTATAAACATGAGTTAAACGCCTTTCAAATCTATTTGTTGAGCCCTCTACTAGGAATTGTTTTACTACTCCTATCTTGTATCCAAAATGCAATAACTTCTTTAAATGAAGTTTTGCCCTCTGTTCGGGTAAAGAACAGTAGGCAAAATTTCTATGTTTCCAGTCTTCTGGATTGTCATTTTTAATATTTAATTTTCCTTCAATAAGCATAAAATTAAGAACACTTGCCGCTTTGACAGCATCCTCAGCAAAAAACTTGTACTTGTATCCCACTTGAACCATTAAAAGTTTATCCGAATGTTGAAGCTTCAATCTTTGCACCTGTTCATCTAAAATGGTGAGTTTTTCATATTTTTTGGTGGCATTTTGTTTTTCAGGGTTACCTTGTGTTCGTTTATTTAGTTTTCGAAGTGAGGATCCCGTTTCTTTGGTTGTTATGTCCTCTATAATACCCTTTTCGTAAATGTCCTTTATGGCAGAAGCATAGTCTGTTGGTTGCTTTTTCTTTTTAAAAAACTTGCTGATCTTCTTCTCTGCTGTTGCAACTTCTCCAACCAAATTTTGTTCCCCCATGGTCAAATTACCTTCTCAATATGTGCAAACTACCTTCTTAATATGTGCAAACTACCTTCTTAATATGTGCAAATGACTTGGCTGTGTTTCTCGCTGGACCAATATACACCAAATATATGTATATAGAAATAGAATCAAGGTTTGATTTATTGATCTTTTTCAGAAAAATATAATTTTTGTGTTATAAAACAGATGTGGCCCAACTTGCAAAAGATACTTTCAGCAACTTTACGCAAGCGTTTTATCAAAGAAAAAAAAAAAAAAAAGCAGATGAGGTGTGTAAACACTATATGATTGGGAAATTTAGAGAAACGTTTCATATAAAAGGTAACCAAAAATAATAATAATAATGGAAAGAGAGAAAAATCGAAACACTCGTATCCCATGACCGCAGCAAAATGCTAAAAAGTGTTTATGTTGATAATAATTAAATTAAATTCTTATATAAATCGCAGTCTTCACAAATTAGGATAAGTGTGGTGGAAGAAGCAAGTTTGGTATACCATTTTTAATCTGATAGATATGTTCGCAAGAGTCGCATTTCATTGATCCTTCAACAATTTCTGTGTTTAGCAAGAGATTGAACAGCTGTTTTAGTATCAACTTTTCATTATCATTTAAATTAGAAACATCTTCATTTATAGATGGTTTGGTTGGTGGTAAATCATTGTTTCCTAAGTCCTTGCACACTTTCAATAAAGCTTCCCATTCAATCTTGTCTAATATTCCTATTAAAAACTCATAACTTGACTCAACTATCTCATCATCCTCTTCATAATTTAATTCTAACTGGCATTGGTTGTTGTATCTCAACGGGAAAGATTGGTTACTAGAATCGCAGGATTTCACTGAACATTTAATAAAATTAGTTGTTAAAAGTTTCATAATGATGTATAATGTATTTTTAAGCCCAATAATGGATCGTCTGGTTCCTATTGTAGCTTTTATGATTGAATATTGTAGTGAATAGCTCTGCTTTTGGCAATGAAGATCATACTTGAATAAAAGAAGAAGAAAAAAAAAAAAAGAAAAAAAAATAGTTCATAGCATTTATGCACGTGATTGAGTTTTTGCTACCATGTCAATAAACTTCATGTTTTTAGCCACCAGTGATACTGAAACTTCTACTAACACCATTCTTCACTTGAAACTCAAAGTTAAATCTTGTTGGAAAATCAAATAATTTATTATAAATAAATTTTAAAACAAATAAATAAACTTCAACCAAGATAATTGCCTTCATATAAGCAAGCTGTGCAATTCACTACTTTCAACTCCTGTGCTTCGGATATAGCCATCTGCTTTTTTTAAAAAATTTTCCTGGTGTTTTTTTTTTTTTTTTTGAAAACAAATTTTCGACGACAGCAATGTAAACGAATTCACCAACTTCAAGCAACAGTTTATTGTTTAATAAGTAGCAACAAAACCAGTGAATAACGTCTCAATCTTTGGTAAACCTTATCTGTCTTTATTAATTTACCATATATAATGTCAGGTTTTTTTGGTTTTGACCCAATGAGTGGATCAAAGCAGCAACAAGAACAGGAACTTTCCTTTGACGATACATATAGAGGATACAACAAAAATCCGCAAATAATTGATGAAGATGAGTATGACCAATTAAATAGTGAAACATTTGGTGAAATGGCGACTAAAGATTTAGATACCAACTTTGATTTCGGGTACGGCACTGCAAATGGAAACACCAGTCCAAGAGTTAACCACCCACTAGAAACCTCTTTGACCCCTGATTTAAAGCAGCAGCAACAAATCCAGCAAATCCAACCACTAGGATTCGATTTGAATAATGGCTGGCCTTCTATTCCCCAACAACAACAGCAAAATCAAAACTTTTTTGGTCAACAGCAATATCCATCCCATCAACAGCCACAACAATTTCCAAATACCTTTCCTATGCAATTCCCCTCAAATATGGTCCCTCCACCACAATTTATGAATCAGCCACAAAATTTTATGAATCAGCAGCAACAACCATCAATGAACGGACAACCATTTTTGCCACAGATGAATGCTCAACAACAAGCCGGTATGTTCCCAGGTATGGGTATGCCTCCAAATGGAATGCCGCAGTTGCCACTGCAAATGCAGCAACAAATGATGCAGCAATTTCAGCAAATGATGCAACAGCAAGGGTTAGTTCCACCAATGAATCCAAATGAATTTCCACCAGGTATTCCAATTTCGGCAGGATCCAATATGCAGCCAATGATGAATTCGCCTGAATCTTTACCTGACCAAGCTCTAAAGCCTGGATTGAATAGCAAGGATGGGCAACAGCAAGTTGATCAAGGACTTCCTGTTAATACTTCTATTTCATCGCCAAATTCCAATGTCACTGATCTGGCAGCCAACAACCACGACCATGGAAATAAACCTTTTGTGAGTGGATTGCCAACTCTTGATGAGCTATCTAAAAGCGGTCTCACTAAGAAACAAAAGAATCAAATGCAACAGCATCAATTTGATCAACAAATTTCTCATCATGATAGCTACCAGCAGCAGCAACATAACAACAGAAATTATTACCATAACAACAACAGAAAGCCAAATATGGCTTACCTAACACCAGAAGAGCAAAGAGTAAGACAACGAAAGGTTGAACGAATTCTGTCTCATCATGGCTTAATGACCCACAGAGATAAAGATTTTTTGACTAGATTGCAGTTATCAAGAATTGTTAACCAGGATCCTTTGGAAACTGACTTTTATTATCAGTTCTTTAAGATAATGAAGTCTACAACTGCTTCTGGAGTCAATCATGCCATGGATGGTAGTATGAATGAAAAAGATGCGATCGCCAAAGCTTACTTGGATATTTCTGGTCACAGATTGGGTGGGAAAAAGAGAAACGTATCGCTTGCCCTGCAAAAGATGCAATCACAGGTCATTGCTGCAGTATCTGTAGCCAAAGAAAGATCTGGTACTACAGTAGCTAATCCAAGAAAGAGAATTGAAGTATTAGATAAACACAAAGAAGATGCTGTTGTCGATGAGAATACCTTATTAAAGCTGCAAAGCGAATCTTTAAATAACTCTGAAGAATTGACTGCAGACAAATCTATTAATTCTTTGAAAATGGCCAAAATTATTTCTGAGAGTGTTTATGATTGTGTTTTAGAATTAGAAAACGGGCTCAGAAGCAACAACGATGTTGATAAGAGTCAATTGGCTAACTTGTTGCTGCAATTATCTGATTCTGACTTAAGATTATTCTTGTCTTTGAACAAATCCTTGAAGCTTTTGCCAAGAATCTTTAACTTCTTACAATTCGAAGAAAAATATGAGTTTGTCAGAAAGATTTTTGCTCAACTTACGCAATTAGAAATCATCCAGAATTCCTCTGTTTTAGATGAGGTTGTAGAAAACAACACTTTCTCAAAGCAGGAGTGTTTGGATTTCCAGAAAATTTTCTTAAAATTGACATGTTCAATGCTGTCTCAGTGCACATTGCAGCAAATCATTGTTTTAACTCAAAGCATTTGTGCAAACAATCTATTCCTTTTATGCACTACTAAAATTGGATTAAACTTGATTACTGTTTTGATAAATAGAACTGTTTTGTTTAAAAATGAGCTAGAAATGAGCAACTGGAATACAGTCTATGAGTTTTTGTTTTCCCAGTTGCAAAACCACTTCTCCTCTATCTTCCCTTCTCAAAACACCAGCAAAGAGGATACTTACATATGGCAATTTTTTGCTTCGTTGGCTATGGCTGGTAAGTTAAATCACCAAAGGATTATAATTGATGAAATTAGAGACCACATTTTCTATGCAATTGATATAGCGGAAAAGGGTGAAAACACTACTGAAGAGCAAAAGGTCAAGATTTATCAAAACCTAAACTTGTTTTTCAATGTTCTAGGTTTGGTTTGCAGAAACGGAGAAATCACTGAATTATAAAAATAGAGAGTGTAATATGATATATAGACTTATCTTAAAATTTTTACAATATTATAGCTAGTAATGACTATCCTTTTATAACCAATTGTTTCTGTTTCTTGTAATGCTACCAACTTCATTACAGGCCGGTTTTTTATTTTTATTTATTTTTTTTTGTTTTTATTTTTTTTTTTAAGTTTCGGATGTAACGGGAAATAATTTATTCATCAAGAAACTTCTACATTTAAAGGGAATGCCCCACAAATCTTGTTTAAATATTTCAGAAACCATATAATCAGTGCTACAAATATATTCACAGACCATATTATAACAATTTATTTAGCAACAATAAAGGAAATTAGTCTGAAATGAGCAACTCAGAAAAAAAAGAAGAGAAGATAGAAGAGCCTGCAGGTGATTCTTCCAATGTGGCACAGTGGGAGTGTTCCACTGACAACATAAATGAAACAGATAGTAAAGATAAGCTGAATGTTTCTAATTACAGCAGTAATATTTTAAGGGAATCTCTGCTTTCTAATGATTCACGAAATAACTCAGGGTCTGTTCTGTTTTCGGCCGATACTAACGAAGCAAAAGATTTCGATGATTTAGTGCCACCAAAGGAAGATGATGAGTACGATCTCCATAGGCATCGAAATTTGAACACCAATACAGGAAACAGTTTCTCAAATAGTTCTCTGCTGGCAAACTACGGAGATTCTGATTTGTATCCTCTTGGAAGTTCAAAACCAAATTTGAACACCCCGTTTCCTAATATAAGTGGAGAAAATAGCAATAATCCTGTGTTTGATCCGCTTGGAACAAGAAACAGTAGCAGCAGCAATATTGGAAACAGCGGTGGAGGAATGATTTTTGACCCATTCAAGAATAAAAAAGAGGACAACGAAAATAAACCTGGTTATAGTGGGTACCCAGGCGCAAAATACGACTATCCATTTGGAAATCTTGGAAGTGGCAGCGGAAACAATGGCGGAAGTGGTTTTATTTAGATGAAAATGATGTGAAAATTATTTTTGTTGTTTTTTTTTTTTAATAGGCCATATTTATAAAGTAGATAAATTAATACATGTGGGAAATTTTTAAACTTCTATATTATTTGATTATATATGAAAACGTACATTCAAAAAAGCTCATATACCTTTTCATCATATACACTAAACATTTTCACTAAACTTCAGAGTACGAGTAAACGACAACTGTTTTTCCTTCCATTTTATAAATAAAAATCTTAACAGGTCCTTGCTCAATCAAAGCAAAGTTATCAACGAGTTCCACATCGTTCAGTTGATCTATTTCTTCCAAGTTTTTGGATCTTTCAATCCCAATACCAGAAGCGTTAATTACCTTTTTGTTTTCATCAAAGGCAATGTGTCCAATAGCATTAGGAATTAGCTTTGTCAAGTCAATTTGCTCTAAATCCACAGACATTTTATGTATAGCAGTTTATTAACAGTTGGGTTTAGTATTATGGTTATTTATATAAAGTATTGCTTTAGAATGGAAAGAAAACTGTGAAAATAAGTTAATTAAGCGGGGGTTCGTTGCATTTTTCCGAAATTTTATTATCACGTGCATTAGCATTCAAAAGATTATGTACAGCGCGTTTCAAAAGATTAAATACAACGCGTTTCACAAGATTAACTACAACGCGTTACAAAAGATTTGTTAATTACCCAGAGGTATAATAAAATATCCGCTTCCTTTAAATTCAATTCACACATATATACATGGCGTCGGTGGAAAACAGTTTGAATATTTTATACTCAACTTGTTGGACAATTTCACCCTACATTCCTTTGTTTCAGGGTAAAATCTCGGGAATATCATATGATTTTTTAATTTTAAATGAGCTGGGATACATATCCATTTTTGTTTCTATGCTACTGCAATATAAGTTTATGACTGGAATAGGGGTTTTTGATCTACTCTATTCTTTAAATGGTCTATTTTTAAACAGCCTAAACATATACAAGAAATTTCATCCACGAAATGCGGTGAAAGAACTTCCTCATCAGGCCTATAAAGAAAAAAGCCAAACTCCTAAACTTTCATTTCACTACAGACAGCTTGTAAACATAACTGTTTTGTTAATAGTAGCTGTTTGTTGTTTGTATTTCTTAAAACAAATCGATCTTCTTCAATTTACTGGTTTTTTAACTACGCTGAAGACTTTTATGTCTTTTATAAAAAACTTTCCACAAATTAAAAAAAACAAAACACAGAATATGGCTAAAACGTTTCCTATCTTCCAAACAGTACTGGATATCACGGGATGCTTTGCGCTTATTGCATACACATACACTGTTGGTTTTAACTTTACCAAGCTTTCTATATCCCTGGTCACACTGTTTTTTCAAATGATATACATCTACCAGTATATGACTAGCAACTCTGCAGCCTACAAGTCGTGATTATTTTGTTTTTTGATAAAAAATGGGTGCGTGGTGTTGAAGGTAGGATGAAATATATAAACAGTTAATGCAGTTGATACAGTTGATATGTTTGATACAGTGGGTAGCGCTTCTACCGTTGATGATAAAACGATAAAAGTTTTGTTGTTTTTTTTTGCTCTTTAATCTTTTTGGCCTGTTTCACTGTTTTTGTTTATTTTAATTATGAGTAAAAGGCAGGTTAAGAAATAAACCAACTCTTTAGATCTTTAGTTTCAGCACAAATATAGTTCAAGGGTGGTGTTGCCTTAAAGGCACCAAAAACAGTATGTTCCCAAATAGCCACTTTATAAACTGGGGCAGGTAGTAGTAAAAGTTATTCACAATCAACAACTAAAGAATGATTTTGCAATAAAACTAGGATTTGGTTTGGATAATATTTTTATTTTCAAACCTAAAATCTCAGTTTTTATCAAGTGTTGTTGATCTACCAACACTTTTATTTATGAGAATGTAACTCAAACCCAGCATGTGGTTCTGCAAAAAAGCACATACCGCAGTCTGTAGTAGTTAAAAATCTTTATAACATAAACCACTGTGCAAAATCAAAATGCACCATTGTTGGGTTTGTCGTTATCAAACTCATAATTTCTTTTTATCACATGAACCCCATTTATAGCATCTTCGTCTACAAACCACGTAACTTTTTTCAAAGCACCTTCATTGACCAAAGAGCTGGGAAGCCCCAGCTCAGGCATCTCCATGATTTTCTCCATAATAGGCTGTTTCATAAGACCCTCGACAACGAACGAAATGTGGTCTGCATTGCAGATAACAGGAATTGTTAATGTGACTCTCTGCTTTACACCGATTGGAGAATCAGTTATAGGAATCACCCATTTTGAGCTTTCTCTTAGCTCCTTTCTGTTTGGGAAAAGAGAACCAATGTGGCCATCAGGAGCAACAC
Source organism: Hanseniaspora lindneri (assembly GCA_019649525.1). Lineage (NCBI taxonomy): Eukaryota > Fungi > Ascomycota > Saccharomycetes > Saccharomycodales > Saccharomycodaceae > Hanseniaspora > Hanseniaspora lindneri. The sequence continues at coordinate 13,403 of JAFNJT010000082.1, forward strand.
CCAATAGAATCAGATCAAAAGACGGCCATTTTACAGAGTTCTTTGAGGCAAATTTGTTGATTAAACAGTTCTCGTAGTTTTCAGCACACTCAGCCGCCCCCTCGTAGATCAAGGACTCGTCGATGTGGTAAACTTTGGGTTTCCCATAAGCTGCATGATCAATTTTGCTGAACACTTTTCTCTTGCTGCTCCCGTAGTTGGATTCCGGATCCTGGAAGGGAACGAGTCTTTCGTCCAACAAAAAAACTTCCCAGTAAGACCAAAAGATATCTTCCTGTGCTGGCAAAAGACCATGCTGAAGAATATCCAACAAAGAACCTCCTGAAATCCCAACTCGAAATTTCTTTTTGCTGCTGTTTATCTTATTTGCAGGAGTATTATACTCATTCAAAGATGTGCCTGAAACGTTTTTGAAGTTTCTGCTGAATCCTTCTGACAAATCAGAATTATTATTCTGCTGTGAAGTAATGCTCCTGTTCTCGTTCTCACTTGCAACGCTGCTTGTTGTAGATATCACAGAGTTTTTTCTTTTCCTCACATACTTGTTCTCTCTCAAATACTGCTCTTTATCCTCTCTGTTCATTTGCTTTAAAGTTTCTGCGGATATTGTGTCAAAAAGAACCGCATTCTGCTGCTTGATGATGTGGTCTGCTAACGCCTTAGAAATGTTTTCTATGTCGTTGTTGAAAACGTATACTCGTGGTATGTACGTAGTCATTCTGCACGTTGTCTCTTTGGTATGGTATTTTTTTCTCAAATAATTTTATTTAAGATTAAATATTTCGATATGATTTTATCCAAGTTTTTGGTTTCAAATAATTTTATATAAAATTAAATTTTTCTTGTTTAAATATTGCTTATGTTTCAGTACTGCACTAAGCTAACCCTAAGGAAGTCGCTAAAGGATTTTATATTAATTATCTGAGAGAAAATTGTTTCGCCAAACTCCGCACGTTATCTCCTCAGGAATATTAATGTTCTCTGTATATATATATATGCTGATTTAATGTGACAGTGAGGAGAATATAATAACGATTGTGTGTCCAAAATCTCCTCATTTATTGTCTCCCCTAAGCTTCACAGAATGAGTCTTTATTAAGACGTAATCTTTTTTTTTTTTTTTTTTTTGCGGCGTATTACTTTTTTAGGAAGTCATTTTGTCGCGAAAAATCTATACTCCGGGGTAACCGAGATGTTAGGCAAAGGATAATGCGGGATGCCAGAAACGATCGCCGCAGCGGAGATAGTGGCTCCGTGTAGCATCTTGATGAAACATAGGTCGGTTTAAAATGGCTGCTAGTGATTCATTTAACTTGTGTGTCTCACATATTTTCTGCGTAAAAGGAAATCAAGATAATTATATAATAATCTGTGAAATTAGATATTTAGATGTATTTTTGAATAATTTTTCTCAAGAATTGTCGACGTGGAATATTTGGTGAGAAATATATTAAACGGTGGATTTCATAATTTAGCAATGTGGGGTTGTGCGGGTAGTTTACGTAACGTGGCTACTGCCTCTAATTCTAGCAAGAGTTTTAATCGGAGATAGATTTCTTTCTGCATTCCGCATTGTCGCAGAGAACTTCCCTGCAGAGCATAGGCATTGTTTCTAAAGCCGCTCCGGAAAGAAGATGCACTTTTTATGGAGCGTCGCGGTGTAGTGGATGCTTGTGCAGTACTTGCTAGTTTATTTCATGCAATACATGTTAATTTATTTTATTCACTCCTTGTACTTTATTTTACTGAATACTTGTTAATTTATTTCAACAATACTTGTTGCGTTATTTCACTTACCACCTTGTACTTTATTTCGTCAATCCTTGTACGTTATTTCATGCAATACCTTGTATATATTTCAACAATACTTTGCACTTGCTTTCATCAAAACTTTTTTGTTAGCTTCACCATAGCGCTCTAACTAAAAAGCCTGCAGATAAGTGAAGAGTATAACGTAAATTCTCTCATTTAAGCCGCACACGGCTTTACATGCTTTTATGTTACGACACTTTATATGCCCTGATGGCTACTTCCATCGACTGTTCTGTATACTGGAATACCATGAATTTTTCTGTTTGCATAACGTACGCATGCTTGTCGCTGGTTAGACCGTATCTATCGCGTCATCACCATATATTAGGGTCTGTAACAGGAAGTTTTTATCTATAAAGGTTTGTTTTCTTTCTATATTTATATACATGTGTATTTATGTCTCATCATCTACCTACATTCAAACGAAACTGTGTGTATTTGGAGAAGTAGAATATCTGAAGGACAGATTACTTTCAGAGCTTAAAAGTGCTCTACTGAAAAATCTGAAGAGCACTCTCCAGCTTAATCTTCATCTCATCGTACTCTCCAAGCAGATCAGAGAGAACAGTTATAGCACCTCCAGCGCCGAGCCTCCAGCAATTGTTATCGTTTGAGAAGAGGCATCTTATATTTACAGACCAGTCACCCTTTCTGTTCAAGGAGTAGAAACCTGTGACACCGGAGTATATGCCTCTTTCATTTACATTGATGCTTTCTATTTCTTTTTGAAGCAGCTCAACAGATTTGATTTTAGGAGCACCTGTCATTGAGCCAGGAGGCAAAGAAGACTTCAATACATCTAGCCCGGTCAGCCCAGGATATTGAGCCTTTGGCAAAGAACCTTTGATTACAGACACAAGCTGGTACACAGTTTCGTACTCCTCAACAGACATCAGTTCTTTCAGCTCAACAGTCTGCAAAAGCTTGTAAAGGTCATTTCTTATCAAGTCCACAATCATCAAATTCTCACCAAACTCCTTAGGAGTCTTCAAGATCTTAGTTGCTTTTTCAAAAGTCATTGAAGGATCTTTTTTCTTGCTCACAGTCCCTTTAATCGGTCTCAACTCAACATCATTCAAATCAGAGTCCCATTTTATAAATCTCTCTGGTGAGGAAGATAGTAAATTTAACTTTATTTTTGGGAAAGACAAGAAGGATGAAAATGGGGCTGGATTCATGTTTGAAAGCTTGCAAAACAAGTTGAATGGATCAATCGGGTTGGCTAATTCAACTTGGCACTGTGTGGTTAAGCATAGCTCATATGACTCACCTTTGTGAAGATATTCAATGCACTTATTGTACTGTTTACTGTACGTTTCATAGTCCGGTTTTTCCATCTTCAAAACAGGAAATTCTGTTTTCAAAGCTTCAGCAGACAATGATTTGTCCTGGGTTGCTTTTTTGATCACATTTAATGCTTTTTCTACTGCCTCCTCTGACCAGTAAAGGTTTTCTTCACCAGAAACTTCAACAAAATAAAACTTTTCTTCAAAATGATCCCAGACTAGTGCCTGATTAACATGAGCAAAAACGGAACCAATACTGTGGGAATAGTTTTCAAGTTGGGGAACGCAATCCCCCATTTCATAGTTTAAAATTCCTAAAAACCCACCTGTGAACGGTAATCCATTAAAAACAGGTTCATCTTTGGCATCAATAACTACATTTTTTTGCCATGTTTGAAACTGCTTTTCAATAAATGCATAGTAGCCGTCTCTGTTGCAGTCAGTTTCCAAAACTACAGCAGTGTCGCTTTCGACCCAGTTGTCTTTGTATATTTTACATTCATTCAAGTCATAGTAATAGTAAAAACTGTCCTTATTTGGAATTCCAAAGATAGAAAACTCACCACGGTTCTTTTGCTTAACAAGAGAGCCTAACATCAAGCAGCCGCCATACATGTTTTTGAAAAGAGAGACCAAATTAAGATGCAAATCAATGCTTTCGTTTTCAGAAGTTTTGTGCTCATGCATGAAAGTTTTAAACATCTGTTTACTTGGCCCATGGTGCGTATTGTCAAACGGGGATGAAAGTAATGAAAAGCTGTCCTCTTCGCCAATAAAGTAATTCTCAAACTTGCGCAATTCATTTCTTTCCTGCTTTTCCAAAAAGAATGGAAGTACATACTTGGTGATGTAGTTTTTTAAAACACCTAAGCCGTGGTTTGAGCAGCATGATTCAAGGTGATACTGTACACCGACTATGCTTGTGTTGGAAATGTAGGCCGCCATCAAAATCCCATCACTTGTAGTCGCTATTGGTTCGACTTTATATTTATTGTCAGAAATGCAGGCACCTTTCTCCCCATCGGAGTAGTTGTAGTAAATAGAATGATATCTAGTACCCAGTAGATCCATATTATCCATTATAACATTGGCAAAAATTGGATGGTCCACAGTCATCAGTTTCAATGACGCAACTTGTCCATGAACTGGTTTCTCTAAATAATTTATCTCGTTGGTACTTTCTTCAACATCCAAATGATGGCAAATTGCTTGGAACCCTAGACAAACACCAAAAATTGGCACTTTTTTGTATAGTTCTTTGTCCTTCGAAACCTCAGTCAACAGATCATATATGATCCCTGTGTCGTCTTCAGATGTCGGAGATCCTGGGCCAGGGCCTATCAAAATCATATCGTAGGATTCAAGAACAGATCTCATCGAGGGTCTGTTTTCATGTCTTAGAAGGTAGTCATTCTGTATATGGGTCACTCTATAAGTAAACTCTGTGTTCTCAGTTGCATCTTTTAACGCATCCTTCAGAAGAGCTGTCAAATTGTATGCAAATGAATCATAAGAATCAATGTACAGAATCTCCAGATCTCTAAAATGCAATTTTTCAGCCATAAATATCTATATAATACTTTTGGGTAGAAAAGTTCTTTCTTGGTAACTATGCTGGCAGCTTTCCATGGAAAAGTGATGAGATGACCGTTTGAAGATCTGAACAAAATGAAAAAGTAAAATTTTAAATTTGATGCTCTTAAGTCCGGCGGGTCATGTGCTTTTTTTTTTTTTTTTTTTGGCGCAACAGTTCTGAAAATCTTTCCAGCGGACTTAAGAGTTCTGTAATCGCAGTTTTAGGTTCAAGTATTTATTCGGTTCATGTGTATATTATCCTCAGAAGTGGGGCTAAGTATCAAATAGATTATCGTGATGTTACTTCATTTATGTTCAGCAAAACATGAAAAATTTCGCATCTTTCTCGATTCATAGATATCGTATCTCCGAAATGTGAGAGTGATGGTGATGGCAATATATCAGAAAACATAAATTCTCACAGCAGCTCTTGTAGTTGGTGCGCCAGAACATTTTGCCTTAAAAAATGATGTTTGAAGAAAATATTAACAGCAAAAGTAGTAACGAACACAGAAATAGTGGCTCTTTCTACAGTTTGCGGCTGAAACGGCACTGACAGTGGCTCTGAAGAAAAAAACAGAAACCGTGGACCTCATGTGACTAAATGTTATGCTCCTAAACATGAAGTAGTTGGTTTTTGTTTCTATTCTATCGTATTTAATCTTTCTTCTCGTGTTTTTGTTCCAATTCTTTCGTATTTAAACTCTCTTCTTGTTTTTTTGTTCCTATTTCATCTTATTTAAGCACACATCCCATTTTTTGTTTCTGTTCTATCTTATTTAGGCTGTCTTCATGTTTTCTCTTTTCTACAAGAAATACTCAACCTGCCTTTCCCTGCTGTTGGTCCGCTGGTACGCATCTGAGAATATGTCTATAGGGAAGTCGGATGTGCTTGTTTCCAGGTTGTCGGGAGTCACTTCGAGACCAAGCTTTTTGAGGTCGTCCTTGTCTATAGAAGCAAAGCTATGCTTTCTGTTGTTTTTGACGCCGTTTTTGGTTCTGAGTTTCTCACTCTTCTTCTTGTTGTTTTTGACAGAAACAACTTCTAAGGAAAGACGGTTGGCATCTTCATTTCCGTGGTCTAAATAGATAGCATCATCATCGCTGTCCTCATCACTGTCTGAGTCGCTATCACTGTCATCTTCATCTTCATCGTCGTCGTCTTCATCATAATAATCCTCCTCCTCATCTGATGTAAAGTAACTGGGGTTCAGCATCAGAACATCATTATCTGTTTTCAGTTTATAATCATGAGACTCCTGAAAGGAGTTGTAGTAATAAGAGTCTACAGAATTCACCTCCACAATAACAGCCTTGTTTCCGCATCTGTAGCAATAATTGGGAGCACTCCAAACAGTAGTAAGCAGTCCATTAAAATGCTCCTGGACACCTTCCTGGCACAGCTGATGCGCTCTAAAGATCTTTTTGAGTTTATTTCTTCTGCAAAAGCTTTTCACAACCTCCTCACCAAACAAATAACCAGCTCCTCTTGTGCTAACCTGAAAATTCTCATCCATCTGCAAAAAATTTTCAGGATCTGACCAAACAAGATCTGCCATTGGACCGTCATGTGGTATCTCTTTAAATCTATCAATCAAATTAATCTGCTCCACAGTCTGAATATTAGGTGACAGTCCTCCGTGAACACAGAAAATTTCATCATCAATTTTAGCTGCTAAGGACAGGTAATCAAAAACACCGGTTATGTTTTTCCATACTCCCACTCCTTCCCCTGTCGTTGTATCGTATTTGTTTATGCATTCATTGTAAAACCCATATGATTGGGTGATTTGTCTTGACTCGTGATTCCCTCTCAGCAGGTATATTCTATTCGGGTACCGTAATTTCAAAACCAAAAGCAGCATTATCGTTTCCAGCGAATAAAGACCTCTATCAACGTAGTCTCCCAAAAACAAATAATTTGTATCTGGAATGTACCCACCAATGTTAAATATTTCCAGAAGATCATGGAACTGCCCGTGAATATCTCCCACAACAGTTATTGGGGTGCTTAGCTGCAGAACATTCGATTCCTTTATCAGCTTCTCCTTCAAGGAGTTGCATATTGACTCAATGCTCAGTGCTGGCAAAAGCTGTCCTGCATAAAGCAACTCAAGACATCTATCAAGTGTTTCTGGTGTGGTCACAAGCGACGTGAGATCCATTCCAGTACAAGATGTGGTGCAGTGTGGTTCTTCGTGTTAGTTAGTTAGTTAGTTCACGTGGTTTCTTGCACCTGGTGCTTTAAATTCGCTTTTTGGTGCTTTTTTGTATACTTTTGGTGCTTTTTTGTATACTTTTGGTGCTTTAAAATCACTTTTTGATGGTTTATATTCACTTTGTGGTGCTTAAATTCACTTTTTAATGCTTAAAATCACTTTTTGGCTCTTTAGATTCACTTTTTGGTACTTAATTTCGCTTTTTACTGCTTGTTTGTTTACTTTTCACCAGAAACAATATCCTGGATTGGTACATACAGCATTATAAAAAGCATTTGGTGCCCGTGGCACATGACTGTTCTGTCTGATTCTTTTGTATCTTTTTATTTTTTTTGGTCCTGCTACCATATCATGTATGTTTTTTTTTTTTTTTGCTTTTTTTTTTTTTTTGGTACGTTTCACGAAATTGTCGCCAAAAATAACACCTTTTTCATCGGAGAAAATCACCACTAATATCATGACAGAAAAAAAAACTTTGGTTAAAAATATTAAGGAAAATGGGGGATAACAATTATTCTAAAGAATGTTACATTACAGTATTCAAAAAAGAACTTAACGAAGCTCCATAAAAATAAGTATACAAGGAATATAGCGGATTTACTATAGCTTTTATTATCTACAACTTGGTTTTTGGTTTGTTTCTGGGTGCTATTTGTAGTGTTTTATTGACTACTGGTATCTATTTAGCTGAATCCATAGGACATATATCTTCACAGCAGCGACTTTGAATTTACTGTTTCAGGTTTGTTTTTATTTTTTTTTTTTGTTGCCAGTTATTTCTTAATTTTGTTTTTTAATGGGCGATTATGATAAACATGACAGTGTGTCAAACCAAAGGCAATCTTCATATGGGATGATTTCAGTAGATGAGGAAGATAACACCAACAGCCAATATGGGGCTAGTTCACTCAACATTTCAGGCAGTCAACTCAATTCCAAGTTTCCTATTGTGCTAGGAGGTTTTTCTAATGGGGTCAATGTTTCTGGCGACGAAAATGTAGTCTCAAACAATAACTTCACGACATCTGAGCTTTTATCTATGAAGCACGCTTTGGCAGTGCGCAACAATAATGGCAATAGCAACTTACAGAATTCAGGAAGAAGATCACGATCCAGTTCTTTTTATACAACACACACAGCCACAAGTAATACACATTTAAACAGTTTTCACAACAACAACGAGGGGTCTCACCATGAAATTTACATGGCAGCAAAGCAGTCACAAGTGAGCAATGAGCACGTTCCTAGTATTGAAGGTTCAGTGCTTGGTGGAAACAATGGGGGCACAAATCCCTTGTATGGTGTTATTTCTTCCCCAAATAGTACAAAAAGTATAACAGCTGCTTCTCAGCTCATTAATGATCTTTTAAATAGCAATGAAGGTACAAACATTCTACAAGCTCAGCAAAGACCTAACATAAATCAAATTTTAAACAGTTCTGGCAATATACCATTGGTATCCATGTCGCATAGCAACTCTAGAAACTCTAATTCTATTAATGAAACCAATTCTTGTAAGCCCCAACTACAAAACATTATAACTTCTGAATCTGGACTTCAAGCCATCAGTGAGAGCAATTCTAAATTGGGTGGCGCCAATACATACAACACTGTCCCTAGACAAAGCAGTGAGTATTCTTTAAGCACTAGAAATTCCGATGCTTTACATGTTTCTTCCTTGGACCATGGTTCATTCAAAAATGCAGAGAATAATAAACAACTAAGCTCTCCACATAGAGATGCATTGGAAGCTTTAACTTTGGAATCCCCTGTTACTCCTAAATTTGAAACAAAACTACCTTTTAATAGTCTGGAAGCCTCTGGAAATGCCACTTATTCTTCTGGTTCAGGTTTTGCTGTTAGCAGAAAAAGTAGTATTGGTGGTCATTCTTTCCCAAATATGCAGCAAATGTCAAATGTTAGTCTCCAACCCAAGATCTTGTCAACACCATCAAGTAGATACGCAAATCAATCCCACCAAACTTACAACTCTCAGCCCAATTTACACCACGCTTCTTCGTCAAATTCTTTAAAGACGGCAGTTTTTCAAAATCAACAGTATTCAATTAATGAAAAACAATATCTGAAAAAGATTAAGCAATCACAACAAAACGACTACTATGACAAAAGCGTATTTGACTCTACAAGCGGCTCTGTTGATGATCTTGATTCATACAGTAATACTTCACAAAATTTAGATGGTTTTTCAGATGTTCAAACACCTGTACTGCATAAAAAAGGCTCTTTTAAAGATTCTTACTTTATTAAACAGCCTTCCAAAAAATTGGACCGACAACCACAGCAAACTCAACAAATTCAAGATACACCAATTATTTTAGATGAAAAGATCAAAAAAACTCAGCTTCAGCAACAAATTCAAATGCCAAGTGTCTCTCTGAGTAAAAATCGTATTCTCAAAGATAAACTGGAACAATCCAGTGATTTAAAATACATTGATAAAAATTATGTGAAAGAACTGAATAAGATAACAAAGCTTTCCAAAACCCCTAACTTACCTAAAATAGCATATCCATATGAAGATGATGCATATGAAGAGCTATCAGTTGAACAATCTAGAAAAGAAAATTCTGCTGGGTCTAGTGAAAGACTTGCTTGGCAATTAATTCTCACTAGAGTATTGACAGGTGACATTGTCACTGGTGAAAAATCTAAATTGCAAGATTTAAAGGAAAATTCAAATGAGGGAGAAAAGAACAATTTTAATAACGAACTTTGGCTAGAATTAAAGGCTTGGATGAATGGTCAGACACCCACTGATCATGAGAAAACTTTAAACTTGTTGAGAAATTCTGTTGCAGATGAAATCTTTGAAAATATAGCTAACTTCAAAACAGCAAATAATATGGATGTGCATACCTTTAAACAGTACATAAGATCCCTTGTCGATGATTATGAAAAGGTAACATCTTATTGGAGTAATCTAAACGAAATGTACAAAGAAAAACCTATAACTAATACTGTAGAATTTAGAACAAATGTTAATATGCTGCACTCTTGGTTAAACCTCATTGAAATGGTGGATGCCTTAATTGGTAAGATTTCTGCGAATGTTGTTTTTAATAAAGAGGGCGATGATTATGAAATAAAATCTAGCTATATTGAAAAAATAGTCAAAGAAGAAAATGTTCAAGAACTTTTTCAGGAGTTTTACAACTATTTTGCTCAAACCATAGTGAAAATTAACTTTTGTTTACATCTCTATTCAGATTTCATAAAAGAAAATGAAATACCTGTTGCCTTTGAAAAATTAAAAACAATTTCAAGTTACTGTCCGAAATTAATTCAAAAAGTAATTTTATACAGAATCCAAGTTGCCAATAACCTTACAAATCCAACAATGATGATGCTTGATCAAATAATTGATGATTTAGTTCATTACATCAAATTAGCAACTGAAATTAAAACTACGGTAAATAATATGCCAACGATTAGCTTTTCTGATATATGTGAAGGTATAGATGATTCCATCAAGCTTGCCCTAAATCATGTGTATGAAATTATAGTATTAAAATTGGAAACTAAAGGAGTGGGCCTGTTTAGCAGCACAAAAGACACAGACGAGCTCTTGGAACATTGGGAAGTTTTTAGAAATTTAGGGTGTTTCTTAGGAGAGGAGTATGGATTTATTATAGCAATCATGTTTTTAAAGCTATTTTTACAATTGATGATGAAGCTTCATGTTTTTACTTATCAAAAATTTAACACCTTGCCTAACTTTAAAAAAGAAAGTGAAGCTACAGAATGGATATTAAATTCTCTCGAAACATTTGGTTCTTTTGACAGAAGATTTAGTCGGTTTTTTGCTACTCTTTCAACTTCTTTGAGGAACCAAATTAACTTCAAAACCAAAGATCAAAGTAAAGTTATTGAAACAATGATTGATAATGGATATACATTAGTGTATACAGGAGGTGATTTAGAAGATAAAGGCTTTTATTGCTTTATTAGTGAGGAGTTGATTTTAAAAAACGATGGTAAGATAAAGAAAGAAACCATTTTAAACTCCTTGAACCATTCTTCAATTTGCTCTGATCTTGTACCAAGTATTGATATCAATAAAACTCTTGCTTTAACTACTTTGTTATATGAATTGAAAAAAGAAAGTGATCTTACTAATGAAGATTATTATGAACCTCAAAATAGAGTTTATTGGGAAAAATTAAATAAAAATGGAATACAGTGCCAAGATTTGAAATATGATGAGTCAGTAGGTCAAATTTCAATTGTTTTTGATGGTGTAAAAATTCCTACTTTTCTATATGAAAAAAATGGAGGCAATGATATAAAGATAACAACCCGCCGATCTATAGATTTCTTGACTAAGAATACTAATGTTTTGGAACAGTTGAAAAACTTGAAAAACAACCCTAATTTGTTTTTATCAGCATCTACTAAACAAAATGTTGATACAATTGGATTAAATTCAGAAACCGATATATCATTAATGGTTTCTGAAGTCACCTTAAGAAAAACAGGACATGTTGTTTTATTCAAACCAACTTCTCCTTTGTTATGGGAAGGCAATGCTTTATATTTGGAAGACGCTATTACCTTGGATGAGCTTTATCTTTTTCAAAAAACTATGAAGGAAAAGCAAAAAGAAAAATCTAACTTTGAAAATGAAGAGGGGATTGATGATATTTTCATACCCTCATTTTTAAAAGAATGTGATTTTATTGTTTTCACTGAAGCATCATCAGTATCATCAGATTACTTGCTTGATAAAGTTGTGGTTCAATTTGGTAATGAAAACTTGGAATTTGTTAATAAATCTTCTTCCCTCAATATAGTTGAGAAACTGCTACAAAAGACTTCTAAAATTGCATTTAATTTTACAGACACTATAGTTACTTTCTATCCAATTATTACCAAAAAAATTAATAATAAATTTAGAGGGCTTCAGACTATTAATAATGGGTTTTTATTCTGTAGAGACTTAGTTCGAGATTTTGTTGCAGGAAAAGAGAATTGTATTGAGAACAAATACAAAGAAAAAATTTTGATAAAGATGCTTGACACTGCATTGCATTGGGTTTCTTTTATTTGTCATGAGTGTACACCAACAGATTTAGAAACATTTCGTTGGTGTGTTCCAGCAATGGAATGTGCTATGAACTTAACCAGTGATCAATATATTCTATCGCTTAGTGAAGAAAACTATCAGCATCTAAAAACATCGGTATCCGGGTGTATAGCTTTATTAATTTCTCATTTTGATGTTATGGGTGGAAGAGCAAGAGCATTGGAAGAGAATAAATTTTTGCTTACTGCACAGCAAAAAATGTTAGGAAAGGAAATTTCATTAGACGATTACGAAGATGATACTCTATTAGAAGTCAACTCTCAAGTAAGAATGGAATCCATCAAAATTTTGGAAAAGCAATTAAGAAAGATGGATAAGCATAAAAGAAAAGTTGGAAAGGTTCTTAATGATTCTTACAGAGAAGATAAGTATATTGCGAAGTTGGCTTCTTCCTTGTCCAATGTTACCATAAAATGGAGAAAAAAAGATTTTGTGGGTGGAGGATCCTTTGGAGATGTTTTCTCAGCTATTAATCTGGATACCGGTGGTATTTTAGCAGTCAAGCAAATCAGGATACAAAGATCGAAAAATATGGAAAGGATTTTCCCAAGAATAAAAGATGAAATGACGGTGTTGGAAGTTTTGAATCATCCTAATGTTGTTCAATATTATGGTGTTGAAGTTCATCGAGACAAAGTTAATATTTTTATGGAATACTGTGATGGCGGTTCTTTGGCATCTTTGTTAGAGCATGGAAGATTCGAAGATGAAGTTATAATACAAGTTTACTCTCTAGAACTTTTAGAAGGTTTGGCCTACTTGCATCAAAGTGGAGTGGTCCACAGAGATATAAAACCTGAAAATATTCTTTTGGATCACAATGGTGTGGTTAAATATGTTGATTTTGGTGCTGCAGAACTGGTTACAAAGCAAGGAACAAAGAAAATTGGAACAAGATCAATGATGCAAAGTTCAAAGTCTTTTGTTTCAGGACTAGGATCCTCTAATAAAAACAACAATGATATGATGGGTACGCCTATGTATATGGCTCCAGAAAACATTACCGGTACAAAGAAAGGTTTCAGGTTGGGTTCGGATGACATATGGTCTTTAGGATGTGTCATTTTAGAAATGGCCACTGGTAAAAGACCTTGGGCAAATCTGGACAATGAATGGGCGGTTATGTATCATGTTGCAGCAGGCCACATTCCGCAGTTTCCATCTAATGATGAAATGTCTGTAGCAGGTATGCACTTCTTGTCAAGAATGCTGAAACATAATCCAGACCAAAGAAGCTCTGCTGTTGAATTGCTGCTGGATCCGTGGATTGCTGATATTAGAAAACTTGCATTTACCTCTAGTACATCAAGTAGCTCAACCTCAGATCTTGAATCTCTATCCACACCAACAACAATCACTTCTAGATAAATGTTTATTGCATATATAATAATTTTAAACAACTCTTCAAATAATAAATGGCTGTGAGTAAATGATTCATATTTTTTCAGCCGCACTACAGGCACGTGATTTTAGACTTTTCTTTTTTTTAAAAAAAAAAAAGTTTTGGTTCTTTAAGCAAATTTCACCTAAATCTTCAAATTGCCTATTTGGGAAAATCCTCACAGGAAATAGTTATTAAAATTGCGATGATGGATCTTTACCAAAACATACACTTCAGACACTCAATTAGAGAGTGGAACAATACCCCAATCGATTTATATACATTTTAAATATGTCGACAGCTTTGCCACCGCCTTCAAAAAAGCAAAAAAAAGAAGCTCTTAAACCAAAGGAAGTTGACGTTATTCCTGATGATTTACCAAATGTTCTGGTAAAGTTTCAAGCCTTTGACACAGGTGAATTTGTAGGTAACTCTCTAAGAGTTCCAGGAAATATTTCTGAACAGCAATTAGAAGAATTGTTAAACAATTTAAATCAAGTCGAAGATCATGATAAAGTTCCTTATACATTTTCTGTAGAACTTAGTGATGGAAAGACGGCTGATATTAGAGACAACCTTTATACATCTATTATCAAACCAGGTTTGAAGACTACTGAAGACAATATTACCTTAATTTATACTCCAAAGGCAGTTTTTAAGGTCAAACCAGTAACAAGATCTTCAGTTGCTATCACTGGCCATGGCTCGACTATATTGTGCTCTTCCTTTGCACCAAACACATCTTCAAGAATGGTTACAGGTTCCGGTGATAACACTGCCAGAATTTGGGATTGTGACACTCAAACTCCAATGAAAACTTTATCAGGACACACCAATTGGGTTCTTTGTGTCGCTTATTCTCCATGTGGTCGTTTCATAGCTACTGGCTCAATGGATAATACTATTAGAATATGGGATGCTGTCAAAGGAGAATCAATTGGTAAACCTTTGAGAGGACATAATAAGTGGATAACCTCTTTATCCTGGGAGCCTTTCCATTTAGTTAAAGATGGTGACGTTCCAAGACTTGTGTCGGCATCTAAAGATACTACATTAAAGATATGGAACCCAATTTCGGGTAATAATCTAATGACTCTTTCAGGGCACACTTCAAATGTGTCATGTGTTAAATGGGGTGGATTGAATTTGATTTACTCTGGGTCTCATGACAAAACCATTAGATGCTGGGATATGAACCAAAAAGGTTTGTGTATCAATATTCTTAAAAGTCATGGACACTGGGTTAACCATTTATCCTTATCCACTGACTATGTATTGCAGAAGTCTGGATTCAATGAAAAATCTAATATGAGTTCTGTCACTTCTCAGTTTAACGAAACTCAGTTGAAAAAAGATGCTTTAATAAATTTTGAAAAGGTGGCTAAAAGAAACTCTTCGTTAGAGGAGTTGCTCTGTACATGTTCTGATGATTTTACTATGTACTTGTGGAACCCATCTAAAAGCAACAAACCAATAGTGAGATTGACAGGTCATCAAAAATTAGTCAACCACGTTTCATATTCCCCTGATGGTAGATACATTGCTTCTGCCTCATTTGACAACAGTATTAAAATCTGGGATGGAAGAGATGGAAAGTTTGTTCAAACTTTTAGAGGCCACGTTGCCGCAGTCTACAAACTAGCATGGTCTTCTGACTGTAGACTCCTGGTGTCATGTAGTAAGGACACTACTTTAAAGGTTTGGGATATAAAAACAAAGAAGTTGTCCGTTGATCTACCCGGTCACACTGATGAGATATATACTGTTGATTGGTCATTGGATGGTAAAAAGGTTTGTTCAGGAGGAAAGGACAGAACTGTAAGAATATGGACTCATTGATTGGGATGTAATCAAAACAGCGGACATTTTATCAATTTATATAGAATCATACAAAGTTTTTTTAATAACGGGTTTTAATCTTACAAAAGGTATACTGTGAGGCAGCAGTTGTCAAAATCATATTTGTACAGGACTAAGCTTTCTTTTAAACAGAGATCTAGGTTGTAAATCAGACTACAGGAAAAAAATCAAATAGGAAAACTTGAAATAGAAACATATCTTTCTTTAAATATATTAATTTAACCAGAAAAAAGTTTAAAGTGCACGACAGTATGAATAACAAGCAACCCTGAAACTAAAATTGCAAATAAATTTTTACAATGTAGTGGATCTTGAAACTTGCCAAAAAAAAAAAAGTTTAACTTTCATTTCTATCTATACATCATCTTGTTGTATTCCGAGAATCTCATGACCTATTCCCGCATATACATTTATAACCTAAAACGATATGTGAAGAACACTGTAGAGGCTGTTCTACAAATATAGTAGCGGAATCATACAATGAAGCTAAATAGGCTTTCCTTTTCGGAGTTAATAAAAAAGAAGTTCACCCATTGAAGAGTATAGTGCACCGCCACAACCAGCAGATTAAATACGTTTTTATGTAAAGCAAAGATGTTTTTTATTTCTGGATTTTTTATTTTATTTTTAATTTCTGTAATTAAAGTATAATTTTTTTGTGTTTGGGTCCAGCTTCTGGACAGTTGTAAACGCATATGGATGGACATGAAACCGCAGCAGTAGAAACCAATAATCCATGTAATGATTACCACTTTTTAACTAGTAAACAGCTTTTTTTTTCATTATTTAATATTTGGTGTTTGAGAGTCAATGAATATATACATATTATATGTAATCATGCAGCTAGCTTTGTTCTGCAACTTTCTTTAATTCTCAAATACTATAAAAGTAAATGTTCGGGTAACTTTTTTTTTAAATTTAAAAAAAATAAAATAAAATTTTTCATCATCGGAGAATAACAGAAAAATTTTTGAATGTTGAAAGAATTAAAATGAAATAATTTTCAGAAAGAGAAGACATATTATAAAGAAGACCGAACATAATCTGTGTCCTTGAAACTTATCTAAACTTTTACTGGTTTTCATTACATAATGTATTCGCAAGTGTCAAAAAGATCGCTCACATATCAAATGTTAAAGGCCGAAAAGGTTAAGCAGCAAATCAAGACTCCTCTCTTGAAAACCTACCTAAGACTGCCATACACCAAAGAAAATGAGGCTCTTCTATCAGAACAAGTTTTCGATTTGAAAAGTCTTGAAAACAAATCACCATTTACACCATTGTCTAAAGCTAACATCAATACCATAGTTGGTAGCACACCAACAACAGATAACTCCTATGGTGTTCAATTATACAGCAAAAGCAAAAACGTCCCTGTGTACCTATCGCCAGATTCAGATGCAATCATTATTAAGCATATCACTGGTAACATAACACAATTTAGAGATGACTTAGTAGCTTTATGTGGAACTATGTTTAACGATCCAAACTTTGGTAAGTATGTTAAAATTAATGTCAAAACAGCACAACTTACTATCGAAAAGAAAAAAATGAAAATGAAAAATGAAAGATATCCTGTTAATGTTATGCCTTTTTGGTGTGATACCATAAAGCAAATCTTGCAACAAGAAATATTAATTAAAAACGATGGATTTACAGACGCAATCACAGAAGACTTTAATAATGAAGGTTTTATGAAACAAATAAGCCAAACCATCATGGCTGATTGGAAGAAAACCAGTTTGAAGAAATTATACCTAAAGGAAAAGAAGGTTAAGAGACAACAGAAGTTGAAAAATAATGCTGATATTGTGTCTTCTCACTCCTTGGTTCCACAAAGTTTAATTGAGGATATGAGAGAAGAGGTTACCAAGAATGGGTTGTAGGTCTAATAGCCAATCGATAAAACTATAAAGCGTGTACATAATAAAACCGAATTTTATATAAACATGAGCAAAAATTGTTTATTCTTTCTTCCAGACATAGATAATATCTTGGTAAGTAAAAATGCCAGCCCACAGTTCTTCAACTAAAGACAAGGATCTATCTTCTATAACGTGTTTGACAATGCCGTACAAGTTGTCAAATTTATATTTATCTCTTAGCTGAAGAACATGGTCAAAGTTGACTCCAGTGTATATTGGTGACTTGGAAATAAGTGTGAAGTTAAATTCTTGTACATCATTTAACTCCTCGTAGTACTGACCTATCAAAAAATCATATGTTGCCCAATCTTTAATGATCTGTTCACTATCTTCAGTCTTATCGTATGTTACATTGTATTCTGGAAGATTGATTTGACCAAAAAGAGTTGCACCAGTCATACAGGTCAAAGTATCCATATGAACGACAATATTCTTATTTTTGTAATCATTACTTAAAATGTAATTGTTGAACTGATTTAATGCAACCCCACCAGGATAGTTTTTACTACTAACAAAACTGAATAATGCCGAGATCATAATAGAAACCAATGGTGAGAATGAAATCAAAATAGGAAGCAAGATTCCAAATGGATCGTTATAGTTGATGTTGATTAACATGAAAGAACATCCATTTGCACCAATAATAGTAAATATTGGCACAACATAGCAAATAAATCTCCATTCTTTGTGTGGCTGCAATGACATGATGGCAATGTGAATCAAAGCAGTTAACTCTAACTGCAAAAATAGTTTAATGTTATTGTAAGAATATTGTAATCCGTAGTAGTTCAAAAGAAGAATTGTTGGTGGTAAGAAAAACATGACCAAATATTTGGTGAAATAGCTGTGAATAGGCTCAACCCCCCAGTTAGCTGACTGCTTATTAACTATATTGAAAAAAAATGATTCTAACTCAGGAATTGTTTTGTAACCCCAGAAGTGTGAGTCAATAATGTATGAAAGACTACCCCCCAGCATAGCACCTATGACAGCAAATTTCAAATACCCAAAGTATCCATGTTTTAAAGTCAAGGCTTGTTTTAAATTAATCTCTTTAGTAAAAGTCAATTCAATTAACAATCTTCCTAAAATCAAAGCAATGCACATAACCCCCAACTCCATTCTGAATACAATTCCACCCAGTGATAAAAGTAAAATTGATACGTTTATCTTATCCAAAGCGACAAACCCCATTGCAATGTTAGCCAAAGCAAATGCAATAATAAAGTTAGGCAGAGATCTGGAGCAATAATACATTAGATGAAACTGACCTAACAAAAACACATCAACCCAATACGATAGGGAAGAAGATGGAGCAACTCTAGTTTCCGCATCAATATCCATAATCGTGGATTTTTTAAAAAACTTGCTTTGAGTCATTAAACTTTTCAATAATTTTATTTGAACACAGTTCTTAAAGAAAACAATCGATAAAATGTTGATGATTGCAATCACTAAACGAGCACCAGTTTGTACTGCGAGACCAGTTCCGTGATAGCTATTTTCAATTAGCCCTACTTTAATCAAAGGTTTCAAGATTCCAGCAATAATCAAAGAAGAAATAAAAGTTCTTGGCACTACACCTGGAAACTTGACATGGTCATATGAAGATATATCTCTTACTCCATACTTTAGAATATCGTGGATTGCTTGAATGTTAAATGATTCTTCGACTTTGGTGAAAGGAGAAAAATATAGGTGTAAGAAAGCAGCTAGAATCAGCAAATAGGATGTAGGTGAAATTGTATACCAAGAATAAGAAATGTTTTCGTCTAATTCATCAAACACCTTGTGCTTTGACAAATCCTTTGGTGCAACTTTCTGTTCGTTGCTGTCCTCTTCATTTTCAGATAAAATATCCAACTCTTCAATAACCTCTTCTATCTTTATCTCTTTCCCGTTCTTGAACTTAGAGTCTTTGTATACTAGTTCTCCATCTGCATTAAACTCTCTGCCCTTCAGAGTTAGATCAACTAGCTCCTGGACTAGCTCTTCTTGTTCCTTGCTAGGCTTGTAAGAAGAAGATTTTCCTTTTGACATCTTTCTATTTGTGACCTATTAGTTTAGTTGTTAATAAAAATAATGTTATGGTTTTAAATTACAAATATCACTTTGCTTCTTAAAACCTGTTTTCTTTTATTGTCTTGTTTAAAACTGTTTCCTGTGAAGCTGCCACTTGAAGAAGCGTTCTTGTTTTTTGTCTTTGGCTTCTTAGTTCTCTCTTTGTGAAAGCTAAAGCCGTAAGAACTTAGTTGACTTTAATTTATTAAAAGTAAAAATAAACACTTTTCTGGTTATTATCTCCTTTATAAATACCTTTTATGAGTGATTTTCAGCTCCCTATTATGTTCACCTCATCTTAAAATCAAGAACTGAAGAGATCCAACCTATGAGTGTTAGTGTGTCAATTAACAGATGAATAATTTCTCCCCGTGGATGCGCGGTTTTTTTCCATGATTTATCCGGGGAGCGGGATTAAGGAGGGGCGTTTCCTTTTTTTTTTTTTTTTTGACGATGGTTTACAGCCTAAAAATCTACCCAAAAACGGAGAGAACACATGGAGATAATATAGGAGATATTCACTGGAGCTTTATGCCCTTAAGTCCGTTTTTATGTCAATGATTTCGAGTTGGTTCCATAAACGTCATCTCATTTTAACGTATACTCAAACATAGTTTAGATAATCAACAGTCTTAGTTTATATTTGCTGGAAGGTTTTGAACATTTTGTTTGTTTTTTTTTACTTGCTTATAATATGCAAGATTCAACATTTAAAATTATAAACTAATACATACTGCTTAATCTTTTTTTCTTTTTCTCGCACTGGTTTTTCTTTTAGAGTTATCTTTTTTTTTTGCTTCTCAACCTATCAGATTTATCTAACCTGCTTTTGAATAAGAAACTCTCCTTTTATACTTTTTTTTTTTGCTTATCTTTTTTATCCCTATTGATAATCTGATCTCACACCTAGCAGTCATCACCTCTAAAAACTTTTTCGTTACATATTAATTTATACCTATTGATAAATTTCATTAACAGCTTTTTAAATTGCCCTATTGGTAGTTACCACCCACGTAATTTAAGCGTAGTGTGTAAAGTATATTCTCTTTTCTCAAGTATTCATTGCACATTCATGATTTTGTTTGCCAGTTACCCAACCACAGGGGGGATTTTTTTTTTTTTTCTAATGACCTGGTTATCATTTGTTGAAGCAGTGAAAGATAAAAGTATGTTTGGTTTTATTTCTTATGGCTTGTGGTGAAATAGGTTGTAAATGTTGGCAGTCCCTTTCTTCGATTGATTAAAAAAATTATTTTGAAAACAAAGGTTTTGATATATAACATTAAGCTTTTGCTTTATAGAAGTTAAATACAAAAAGAATATTCGTAAAGATTACTCGTGTCTTAAACCGACAACGTTGTAATCATTACCACTCCCAGAACCAGAACCTAGCAAAGCCAAAATTTTGAATTTGTATTTGGAATAGGCAAAGTTCAATGAGTATGCCACGACTGCAATCAAAAGTAACTTGAAAACCAAAACGGCTAACAATTCAATAGGATTACTGCTGTGATGAACACCAGCAAGCTTGCTGTTTTGAGAAGTCTGGACATGTTTGACAGAAGAACTGCTGACTTGTTTTTCAGAGCCTTTGATCAAATCCATGTGCTCTTCATAGAACATACTTCTGCTCATAGGATCGAACTTCATGCTGTTTGCATCAGTCACAGTTCCAGATCTGAATTCTTCAGCTTGTTTTAAATAGTCCTTTGTAGCACCATCTAGATTGTCATGGTGTAAACCGGTGGCGCCGCTATAAATAATTTTTGCCTTGTAGTCAAAGCCACTTGGAAGCTCAACCTTCTCCAAGTATTGCAGCTTCTCAATGACAATATCCAAACCATCAACTACCTGACCAAATGCTACGTAGTTGTTGTTCAAGTTAGGCAAAGGTTCTGTAGTGATGAAAAACTGGCACCCATTGGTATCAGCTCCATAGTTCGCCATTGCAACTCTTCCTGGTCTATCAAAGGTTACTTGGAACGATTCATCATCGAATTTGTATCCATAAATGGAAAACGGTCCAATATCAGGCAAAACATTACCAAATTGAACGTATTGTCCTTCAGCAATTATTTCTACTAGAGTTTTTTTATAAGAAACAGTGATGGCTTCGTCTTTGGATTTGTAGTTTGGAAGCAAAGCTTTAATACCATTTGCTAGTTTATGGAAATTTTCAACTGTCTTTGGTGCAATTGAACCAAATAGCTCAATAGTTATATCCACCTGTTGGTAAGACTTGGTTTCAGTGTCAAAATACTCAACAACAAACCAGGATAAATCACTGGTAGGTGGATTTAGTTCATAGGTTTGCTCCTTATGAGAATCCTTCAACGCAATTGGACGAGTGAAGGATAATGCTGTAAACAACACCAAAACAGCCAAAAAAAATTGGTGTAAATGTTTCATTCTTCAAGTTTTAATGGAAAGTCGTGACGTTGTGTACTTTAGTAGGGTCACTCTATTTTTGTTTCTTGTTTTGTGAAATAATTATCTAAAAGTTTCTGTTTAAAACATAGACAGAAATATTCTTCTGCGAATAACATTAAAAAAAAAAAGGTTGCTGGAACTTTACTCGGTTTTTTGTTTTTTGTTTCTGATTTGGATCACATGCCTGATTTGGTGGGGTCATCGGACTTAAGGGGTTCTGTCAAACAAAGCAAGCACTTGCGCTTACAAATGCTATGAAGCATCTAGAAACATATTATGGGCGCTTGAAACATCAACAATTAAAGTTGGAACTAGCGTGTTACTATTTTTTTAAAACTAAAATTCGATTAAGAACTGTCTAGCGATCAGAAAAGCTGAACCTTGCTTTTTGTATATTTCGGGGCTTAGATTTCAGTAAACACTGAAAAAATTGTAAAATTTTAATGCACAGTTTGAAAATGATAAAAGAAAAACTTTTTTGGCTTTATAGGTCTGGTTATTTGAACAATATTCGATTAAATTAATAGTTTTCGTCCTTCTGGCAGATGATTTACGTGTATTCTTACCATGAACCCATTTGGTAGCGTGTTTTTTTACAATTTGATTCAGTCACGTTTAGGGCTTTTTTTTTTTTTTTAGAAAGGACAAAATTCAACTGTTTTACAACCTTGTTTAATTGATATCGGAATGCGGCATTTAATAAGTTCCTTTATAGGCACTGACCCACTGTTCAAAGACAAAAAAAAAGAATTTAATTTCAGTCCCAAAACAGTAAACAGGTGACAGCAGAAATATATTCGTGTTAATTTCAAAAACGAAAAATAGTTCAGGGTAGTCCAATCAACAGGTTACTAAAACTAATCAACAGGCTACTTAAACCAATCAGTATAATATAAAATGGCAACTGAGCCTATACATGAAAACAAGGATACACCAACAGAGGAAGACTTTCGACTTCCTCCGCCGGTAGAAGCTAAAGACAATATCCGAACCGTCATTACAGACACTAATGACAATACAGGTATTTACTTTCTGATGATTGCGCAATTTCTAAACACAGTAATGTCATTATCAACCAAACTTCTTTTAACCGATCATCTGAGACAGAAGCAGGATAGCACAGAGCCAACAGAAAAAATCCAGGATACAATACATCCATTTGAGATTCTGTTTGTTAGAATGACGATAACCTTGCTTTTTTCTTTCATGTACACCAGAAGAAATAACATCACCATTTTCTTTAAAGAATCAGGCTTTCCTGTAGTAAAGACTCTTCTTTGTCTAAGGGGATTGTTTGGTTTTTTAGGTGTTTTTGGACTCTATTCAGCCTTAAAGTACCTTTCTATATCCGACGCTATCTCGATAACATTTTTAACACCCCTGTTTGCATCTATTTTTGCATTTTTAGTTTTAAAAGAGAGCTACTATAAAGTGGAGGCTTACTGTTCTGTCATTGCTCTTATTGGTGTTTTGCTTATTACCAGACCAAGTTTTTTTAATATGGCAGAGTCCGAGGATGAATTCTCAGAAAACGGGGGAGGAATAATTGAAGGCAATGCTCGTCAAAGAGTGATAGGTACACTATATGCTCTTGTCAGTATGTTTGGTGCCTCTACCATCTACATTATTATTAAAAAAATTGGGAACAGGGCCGATGCAATACTTTCAGTTACATACTTTTCTATAGTCGTATGTGTGATTTCCTTCTTTGGGATTATATTCACTCCTGATTTGAATTTCAAGCTCCCCAGCAGTGCTCTGCAATGGGGATTGTTTGCCATTATTGGTATTTCAGGGTTTGTTATGCAATATACGTTGACTTTGGGTATTCAAAGGGAAAAAAGAACATCTAGATCATCTCTGATCATCTATACACAGTTGGTTTACGGGATAATATGGGAAATTTTGTTCTTCAAGCATTTTCCAGATCTTCTAAGCACCATTGGAATGGTAATCATTCTATGCTGCACCTTGGTTGCGACCATTAAAAAACAAAACAATAAATACAAGAAAGAATTAGACCAAAATGCAGATTTGTCAGCTAAAGAAAATGGTGACCTCGAAGTTGCTTTTGAGCTGGATGATCTAGAAAACACGCTGGTTAGCAATGACTCCGACAGAAATTAATGCAACATGCGATTCTTCCTCGCTAGAAATACTGACGTTTTGTTTCCTCGCTATAAATACTGAGATTTTGTTTCCTTCCTAAAAATACTGAAATGTTGTTTCCTTCCTAGAAATACTGAAATTTTGTTTGTTCACTGAAAAGTTGTACAGGGAAAACGGTGTATATAAATTATTCTTATTTGCAATTCACATATCTTGAGGGGTTTTTTTGCATCTTTCTTAAAATGAAACCATCTTTTTACCGCTAAATGTTTTCTTCACTGCTGATTCCGAATCATCTTCAATCTTAGCTCTGTTCAAAACCTTCAAAAAGGTGCCTACTCTGTATCTCATTCTGCTGTGTAGGTATGCTTTAGAGCACTTGATGTGATAGTGGAAGTAGTTTCTAAACTGCAAAATGTTGGCAATACTCAAAAACTCAGTATCCTTGTTGTCAAAGTGTCTTGGGAATAAGACAAAGGTAATGAAATGATCGTCACTGGACTTTTTTGTAACAGCACTTGCAATTTCCAAAGGTGGTGTAGTACTAAATAGCACTTGAGGGGATGACTGAATGGCTCTGTTTCTCTTTCTGGAGTCTATAAACTCCTGAATGAAAACCTTACCAAAAATCTGATCGTTGTAATCCTGGAATTTGGTGTTGAAAATGACAGTCAATCTATCAGAAGATGCTACAATGTAGAACCCTTCTTCATTTGGTCTGTTTTCTATATGGTATATGTTTGAAGAGGACAAAACCTTACCTTCTTCCTCAGATTGTAAAACTTTCTGTTTTAAGTCCTCAAACTCTGAAATAGCTTGGATGAATGGATATGACAATATGTGAATCTTCAAAAGAGACAGCTGAACAATATCGCTCATTTCTAGGCTCTTTAAATCAACCAAAATAGTGAAATCATAGCTCAGTTCTGGAGTTTGCAACTCGAATTTTTTGTTCATTCTTGACAATATAAATTCATTAAGTCTGTTAACATCACCCTTTGCTGTTTTCAACAAAGAACTCCATGCTTTTGATCTGTAGGACATCAAGATCTTACTTTCATCAAGCTCATCATCATGTCCAGGAATCGTTGCTGTGGACAAATGATACTGGGTGTAGTCAAAATCAGTTACAATTCTGTCTATTATGATTGGTGTGTTTTGCTGAAACTTTTCTAAAGCTTCAGCAAGGGTCTTTTGAATCAGCAAATTTTCGTTAGGTAAATGAAGCATTTTTGGGTTAAAAATTAGCTGTTAATTGCAAAAAATAAATAAACTAATATTATTGCTCTTCTGGCTGCTTTGGTGCCTCTGAATTAAATGTGTAATATTTGCTAAGGGGATTGTTGTAATCTGTTTAAATGTTTTTCTTGCTGGCAGGACGGAAATATTATATCATACGGGAAAACTCAGTGGTTCTATAGTTGAGAAAAACTATGTGCTTGTCGGATTTAAGTATCGGACTTTGAGTCGCACGTGCTGCTTCTAAAAATAACAGTAGTCTCTCTGGACTGGATGCTACTGAAAGTGTTGTGTGCAGGTGGTTGAAGAGTTAATGATGTGAATCCAGTGCCAATAATGCATTAGGGCCTTAAAAAATAATTAAATTCTTGGTCTTAAAGTCTTAAAATACATACAACTGTTCTGTTTGTGTTTTGGTGTAAGAACTTTTTAGAGAGATCACGTGATGTAGTCGGAGATAATGGCCGTACTTAACTGCAAGCAACTGCATCAGGAATAAGTTCCTTCTCTTCTTCAGCAAAGAAAGCAATCTTGTGATATTCGTAATAAGATGTGCTCATGTCAGAGCCAGTTCTGTATTTTATATCATTTTTTTTGTTTTTTTTTTTTTACTTTGCTCTCACCAAAGCAAATCCAAAAAAATATAAATGCACACAAATCATATCACTTGATGGTCATCAAAGGTTTATTATTTACAGAAAAAAGTAATATCCAGTATATATCGCGGTATAGATTTCTTTGCTTGGCTTCTATTGTAACGATTATGTGGCAGCCTTCTTTGGTTTCTTAACACCGTATTTACTTCTACTTGTGACTCTTCCCACCACAGGCTGCAAGTCTCCTTTACCTCTTATGCATCTGTATTTCATACCTACCAAATCTCTGATTGTGGCTCCTCTAACAAAAACTGTGTGATGCTCTTGCAAATTGTGACCTTCACCTCCAATAGAAGCAATGATTACCTTACCATTAGAGAGTCTTACCTTCACAGCTTTTCTCTGGGCTGAATTTGGCTTTTTAGGTTTGACAATTAACACTTTCAAAACTGTTCCTCTTCTCATTGGAGCTCCCTCAAACTCTTTTGTTCTGTATGGTCTCTTTTTTTCCGGTTTGTTATAAATTTTAAATCTCATCTTCTGATTGATGGTGATCATTCTTCTTTGGTTTACAAGCTGCTGAGACAGCAAAAATGGGTTGCTGGCTTTGAGTGGTTGTGTTTTAAGAAGATAACATTTGTTGATAAATGTGTTTGATTGGGTCAATCTAAGACCCTTTAGCATTGAAGATAACATATATGGCTGTCTGGTTATGCTACTGGTTTGTTTGATTGTTAATTATTTATTACTAGATTTCAGATTTCAGGAACTGAAAATTTTTTTTTTTTTTTTTTTTTTTTTTTTTTGCTAAAACCTTTTCACTAACATTTCCGCGATAGAAAGAAGTGTCCGGGCAAGTAAAAAGGACCTTGCTGAAAACACAAATCTGTCCTCATTCTTTGCCCCATCGCATAGGTGCAGCAGTTTGTTGAAATGATATTACTGCAATTATTACAAATAAAAGCTTTACTTGTTTTTTTTTTTGTAATATTAACCGTTTTTTGTCTGCAGAACCTAATTGCGATGCGTGAGATCTTGGCCAGCCAGCGTTTTTTATGGTAGCGGGTTTTTTAAATCATGAAACAGCAAGCCTTGGTCATCGTAGCGGTTGTTTTCAGTGATGGACCAGTCAGTAATATATCAGCGTCAGAACCTGGTAACAAAAACAAATACGTACTATTTTAGGTTTTGATTTCAGTGGGCATTTTTTAGTTCGTTGATAGATAATCAACGCACACAATATGATGTTTACAAGCACAAACAGTTACCTCTTTAATTCTCCGATTTTGAAAAAGCGAATGGAAAAGTTCAACAAAGCTGTCAGTTGTTAATTTAAAAACATTTCAGTAACATTTAAAATTTATGGCTTTTAACTACTGCACAAATACTACAGTATCCTGTTTAGCAGAAACTTACCATCATTTCAGCAATATTTAATCAAAGCTGCACTGGTCACGTGATTTTTAACTTTTCTTTTTTTTTTTTTTTTTAAAAAAAAAAAATACTGCTATTAATACTTGCTCTTCTGTATATCCCCAAAGCAGCCGGAATATGACTAAAAGGAAAAAAAAAAATTTTCTTTTTAGCAATAAAATAATTGCAAGATTTCTTGCAGTGAGCAATATATTTTTAAAACGATATTCATATTAGTTATATCTGGCTTATCGTATTAGATTGGTTAGTTCTACCAAAACGTCAACTTCAAATTTTTCAGTTTGAATGAATATATTTAGAAGGGCGCCTTTATTATTATTATTTAAGAAACTACCTATACCAGCAACTGCTAGAAGAACATTTCATTGCACAGCATCATTGAACAATATGGCTCCTTTGCAACAACAACCAGATTTAGTAGAACAATTAAAAAGTTTGAAGATTGATTCTTTAGAAAATAAAAAACAAACTTTGAGTTTCCCAAATGAAAACATTGTAGATTTCTACAGAAACTTAATCACTGACAAGTTATCTAAATTGTCAGGAATCGATTTTAATGTCATATACGACGCATTGGAAACTGTGAACTCCCTAGAAAAGGGAGATTTATCCATTCCAATTCCAAGAATCTTGAGAGGAAAGAAAGGAGTTAACCCAAGAGAGATTAATCACGAGTGGGCTGCCCAATTGAGTGACAAAGACTCAGAATTCTATATTCCATACATCAAGACTTGTAAAGCTGCTGAAATCTTTATTGCTTTTTACTTTGACACAGAATTTTTGATTAAAAACACCATTCCATTGGTTGCTGCAAAGAAAGAAAACTATGGTTCCTTGAAGCTGGTTGATGGCAAAAAGATTGTCATTGAATTCTCCTCTCCAAACATTGCCAAGCCATTCCATGCTGGTCATTTGAGATCCACGATCATTGGAGGTTTCTTGACTAACTTGTATAAATTTATGGGATGGGATGTCACCTCAATGAACTACTTAGGTGATTGGGGTAAGCAATTTGGTTTATTGGCTATCGGTTTTGAAAGATATGGTTCTGAAGAACAACTAGCAGCTGACCCAATTAACCATTTGTTTGAAGTTTATGTTAAGATTAACGGAGATGTCACTAGGGAAAAGGAAGAAGAAATCTACTCTGAAGAAGACCCAGAATCTACTAATAACAAAGCTAGACAATATTTCAAGAGAATGGAAGATGGTGATGTTGAGGCTTTGAAAATATGGTCAAGATTCAGAGAATTTTCCATTGAAAAGTATATTGAAACTTATGCCAGATTGAACATCAAGTATGACGTCTACTCTGGAGAATCTCAAGTTCCAAAGGAAAAGATTGCTGAAGCTTTGCAATTAATGCATGACAAGGACTTAATACATGAAGACAGAGGTGCTAAGTTAATTGACTTAACCAAATTCAACAAGAAGTTGGGTAAGACCTTGGTTACCAAGTCAGACGGTACTTCTTTGTATTTGACAAGAGATGTTGGTGCTGCTATTGACAGATACGAAAAATACAAATTTGATAAGATGATATATGTCATTGCTATGCAGCAGGATTTACACACAGCTCAATTCTTTGAGATTTTAAAGCAGTTAGGTTTTGAATGGGCTAGTAAGTTAGAGCACGTCAACTTTGGTATGGTTCAAGGTATGTCTACTAGAAAGGGTACTGTTGTGTTTTTGGATAACATTTTAAATGACACCAAGGACAAGATGCATGAAGTTATGCAAAAGAATGAAGCAAAATATAAACAAATTGATGAGCCAGAAAAGGTTGCTGATTTAGTTGGTGTTTCCGCTGTTATGATTCAAGATATGCAAGCCAAGAGAATCAACAACTATGAATTTAAGTGGGAAAGAATGTTATCTTTTGAAGGTGATACTGGTCCATACTTGCAATACGCTCACTCTAGATTGAGATCAGTTGAAAGAAACGCTGGTGCTCTTTTCGATGAATTGAGCACTACTGATGTTGATTTCTCCTTGTTGAACGAGGAATGCGCTGGTAATTTGATTAGAGTTATTTCTCAATTCCCAGACGTTTTAAGAGTTGCCATTAAGAACCATGAACCTTCTACCATTTGTACTTATTTGTTCAGATTATCACATCAAGTTTCATCCTGTTACGATATCTTATGGGTTGCTGGTCAAGAAAAGGAGGTTGCCTTAGCAAGATTAGCTTTGTATTCTTCTGCTAGACAAACTCTATACAACGGTATGAAATTATTAGGTTTGACTCCAGTTGAAAGAATGTAAAACAACCATAGGTCACTACTTTTCTGAATATATATTAAAATAATATGCTTTATAGCAAAAGATATATACTTGCAGTATCTTTTTTTACAAAAACAAATAAAAACTAACGGTAATTTTATGAATAAATAAAACATTAAAGTTTGTATTTTGCTTTGTTTTTAGTGCCTATAAAAAAATCACGATATAAAAATTTTCATGTTATATCGTGTTTTGCGAATACGGTAGCAACAAGTGTCACGTGTCAAATGTGAGTTAAACAAATGATCATGTGAT
>JAFNJT010000083.1:0-42966 GCA_019649525.1 Hanseniaspora lindneri
ACTACGTAGAAAATAGGTGAGTTAGAACCAACCAATAATTATTAGCCCCTTTAAACACATCTATTTTCTATCACATGCTTTTTTCAAGATTTTTCACGTGACCTTTTTTTTTTTTCTTTAAAATCTTCTACAGCATCTCACAATATTTATTCTTCACAACTCTAAACCACACCAAAACACCAACCAAATAGCCCTGTTTTACCCCATAATTCCATGTTTTCGTTGGACTCCTCTGTTGAGGACATTCACCCAAGCATCTCCCACTACCTGGCCCTTGAAAACAGCATCAAAAACGGATTTTTAGAGCCCAAAATCGGCCTCAGAAACGATTCTCAGGAATATCAAAATGCAATAACAAAAACCATGCAGTACATCGACAAGGTTCTCTTTGTGATCAAAAGCGATGCTGACGGCGATTATTTTGGTGAAGCTGATGCAGATGATGACGGTTCTGCGTCAGAAAACGGTAATCTGACACTTCTGCAGCTGAAATACCTGAATTTGTATTTTTTCAAGCATGTTATTGCAATGAAAAGACAGGCTGTTGTTGCTACTTCAGATAAGGCTGAGCTGATGAAACTGGAGAACATCAAAAACCAGTACAGAGTGAAGTTTTTGAACGAATCAAATGCCTTTGGGTTTGAGTTTCTGAAGCTGCTGAATAGAAAAGGTATTCTGAATGGTAAGAATTTTCAGCAGTTTTTATCCCTGCAAGATGTGTTAAATAATACCACTAACAAGTCAGATGAGGACTATGAAAAGCTTTTTGAGAAGTGGCAAACTGTTTTTCCAAACAACAGAGAATCCAGAATGGCCAACTATAAGTTCAAAAAGCTTATTGACTCTCAGATAAGTGAGTTTGAGATGAACCTGAAAAAAAAGATCCCTGAGCTGTTTGATGAGGAAGCAGAGGAGGGAGATCTGGCGGATCTGATGGACAAGCTTGATGAAGAAGTCAAAATACAGTATCACATGCTTCTTGTGCTGAATCTGCAGAAGAATTCAGCCCAGTGTATCTCAAATATAGATGCAAATCTGCAGGAACTTCAGCTTCTTAAAAGATTTGTCACCAACTCAGCCATCACAGATTTCCACAGAGAAAAGACGCTAGTGAGCAGTAACTACGAAAAAAGTGATAAACTAGATACTCAAACCATCACACCACAAAATATTAACAGAGTTTATGGTAAAAACTATTCTAACGTGAACTTTAACTTAAAGAATGATCAAATAGAGCAAATCAAAAAGAGAGTTAAGGGTTTTGGACAGTACGCTCCAACACAAACCATCGACGATTTATTGCAGGAAGAGATTGAACAGGGAAGAATAATCACCCAGAGTGGTGAAAAACTGACGTATAACGATATCAAGGATGGATCATTCTTGAGCAATAAATCCAAAAAAGGAAATAATGATGTTGAAAATATAAGATTGACAGAAGAGGAAATAAACGAAGATAACTACGAGTACCAGGATATGAAAACGTATGAGGCGCGAGACTGGGATAAATTCAAGGAATCCGTGACCAGGGGCTCTGGGAATATGGGCCGAAGACGTGGTTAGTGGAGACATTGTGTGGATTATATTTGCAGTTGTTTTGATAAAAGATGTTGCCGAAAACGGAAATGTCACGTGCTCCTGTTCAGATTTGGTCCGCCGACAGTAACCAAATATATACTCAGTATAGTAATAAAACAGCCAGCGCTCCCGGGCAATGAACACGTTTTTTGGTAAACCAGTGCAGTGAAGTAGTTTTTGAGCAGCAGCTTCTTCTTCAGACGCATGTTTTGGTTGGTTAAAACGGTGAATAAGACTTTGGTCACGTGATCTGCCACTACATTCTCACGATTACCATCCATTGCTGTGCTTTTATTCCCACCATTAACATGCACTGCATTAATTTTGCTGCTATATAAATGATCTCAGAGCTGCTGCTTATACTCCGGTTTATATCACAAGTGGTCCGAATTCAGCGCTTATACATTAATTCGGTGAATGTTGTCACAGCGCAGTGCACCATGTGACCTGGTAAACAGTTTACAGCAAGAAACTGTTGTCTCATCGTAAAACCAGTAATTTTCCCCACAACGCCAGTGCTACTGTTTTGTTGATTTTTGCATAATCTAGAGCATTTAAATTACATGTTACGGAATATCTTTACTCTGGTTTTGCTACATTTAATTGCCTCTTTCAGTGTATTCTTCCTGCTGTTTTCGGACATAAGCTACTCAACCACGATGAATTAAATCTCAAAAGAAAATAACAAAAACCTACACTAAGTGTTTGAACCAAACAGTTTGAAATAAAGTTACGTTTATTTCAATACCATTTGATGTTTTACTTGTCTTTTTTTATTTAAAATAGTGGGATATTCGTGTTTTGTTTGCCGATTCCAATTGGTACTTTTCAGCCAATCAAAAATTTGTTTACTTTTTTTGTTTACATTAATTTTTTTTATAATTTTCACATTTAAAATTTTACTCTACAGATCATATCAAATTAACTAAAACAAACAATAAATTATAATTTAAATTGTCAACATTCAGCCGCAAATAAACAACTGAAGCTGGAGCTAATTAATTGACTATGCAGATTTTCTAATTGTCTGTTTTAAGTATTTTAAATCATCCTGAAACGTGATTACTCAGAACTTCAAACACTTCAAACACTTCTAGCATTATTGTAATAACATTCAAAGCAAATGCAGGAACATCGTTACTTTACTGAAACTGAAGGCACACATTCAAACAAGATAAGCAAAGATCAGCATAAAGTGAACTTGGTTGCCTCTTGCTGATATTCTGGCACTGATGCTACAGTATTTCTGGTGATTCTGGAAGGGTAAGTGTACCAAGCAATGCCGGATTAAACGTTGGTAAACATTATAAATGTCAGTTTTTAGCAATACTGACACATTTGATGTCTTATATTGTCAATGACATAGCAATCTGCTGAAGATATAGCTTTTCTGAACATATATATACCTTTTCTGAACATATATATAGCATTTCTGAACATATATATAGCATTTCTGAACGTAAATGTACCCTTCTAAACGTATTTATACTCCATTAGAAAGCAAGAATATCATCGATGCCAACTGTTTTGCCGCTGTAGTCAAGAACCCATCTGTCTTCTTTTGGCAATGTGTAAAGCACCGAGAGCAAAACGTTTTTGTAGTTTGCCTTAGCTTCCTTTGATTCTTCATGGGCTTCAGTCAATAAATAGTACAATATTTTGAGAGCTCCTCTTTTATCTTCATATGAAAGCAATAGTTTCACGTAATCGAATAAAACAAACCCATTTTTACTTTTAATTCCAGCAAATACTATCTGCTTGACTATGTCGAACTGATTAAACGGTATCAAAGCGCTTTGCTCCCTATAGTTGTATTTGATAATGGCTCTTAGGTAATCAGTTCCAAATCTACCCAATAGTTCACTGTATATCTGATATTTGTCTT
The DNA here is from genome assembly GCA_019649525.1 of Hanseniaspora lindneri. NCBI lineage: Eukaryota > Fungi > Ascomycota > Saccharomycetes > Saccharomycodales > Saccharomycodaceae > Hanseniaspora > Hanseniaspora lindneri. The sequence continues at coordinate 3,464 of JAFNJT010000083.1, forward strand.
GAGGATTCAGCAAAGAATCAGTAGTCAAAAGAATCTCTATAATTTCTTTAAATTTGCCATGCTCAGATATCAGTTTGATATAGTACTTATAGAAAGTCAGTTTGCTGGATGGGCTAGTGAGATTTTCATTGCTATTAATAAAGTTGTCCACAATTATTTTGGCCAATTTGTCGCTTATTGTCAGGTCTTTGTAGAAATCAATAAACACTGTGAGCAAACAAGTAAGATATTCAAAGCTGCTTTCTGTGGCCAGAAGAGATAAAGTTTTTGAATCGTAGCTAGCTGCATTATTTCCGACGTCCACTCTCTTGGTTTCAAACAAACAGTTCTCTATAGTCTTATCAAATTCAAATGCCTGCAAAAGAGCAATGTTTTTCACCTTTGGATCATATGAATATGCTTCAATAAACTCCACAAAATGGTGCAGGTCAAAGGAGGAAATGTTTTGGTTCTGGAGGAAGTGCAACTGATATTGAAGATTCCAGGTTTCATATTCATTAATCAAAACATTATTCAGTAAAAACTCACTGGCAGCAACAAAGTTTTCAACTCTCTTCAAATTCAAGGATGCCTTTTGGTTTATGAAAATTTCAAAAAGAACATCTTTGTTAAACTTGTAGCAGTTGTCAAATTTGAATCTTTTGATAAGTGATGCCAAAAGTTGCTTCAGAACATCAATCAAAGTCGCATCGTTTATGTCAATAGACTTAAAGCACAGAATAATATCCAGGTACAACATCATCAACTGATGATTCTTGTAATAAACATAGTCCAACAAAATATGTTCTTGCTTCTTATTATTGACAGTGCTTGTTGTGGGATCAATAGTAATTTCGTATGCAACCAATGCCTTCAAGGATGCAATAATCTGATCAATGCTGGCAGAATTTAAAAACAAAACAAACTCTTCAATGTTAATAAACTCATATTTGGATTTCAAAAGATCAATATCAATGCTTTGCGGATCTTCTTTCATAAACTCCCTAACTAGTTTGCTCACACCCAGGGAATCTTCTGACATTGTGAAATTCTGACAGACGTTTTTGATCATCTTAAAAAATGCAGCACCATCTTCAAAAGGCAACTTAAAGGCTGGCAAATAAAATGAAGAAATATCTTTGCACAGCGGATTATGTTTTTTCAAGTTGACTGACAATAAACCACCGTTTGAGTTAAGCAAGGACAAGGAACATGGCTCACCTATGCTTGAAAAATGCTGCTCTTTCAGAGATTGCACATAGGCAAACCAGTCCTGTTTGTTTTTGAAAATGAGTTTGCCGTCACTGTCATAGAACTGCTTGTAATTCATTCCATAACAAAAGCCAAACGTTAGTGCTAAGTCCAGTGCTTGCTCATCGTTAAGTGTGGTTACATCCAAGGTGCCCAGTTGCTCCAAATGATTCACCTTTGAGATTTGATCGTGGAAAGTGGTAGTCCACCTGTCATTATAGTACTTCATCACAACAAACTCGTTCTTTGTTTGGTTCAAAAAAGTTTTGCTTTTCAACAGACAAAAAACCTCATCTTCACTGCCTGTCTTGTAGTCGATGAGCTCAAAATCAGCGTTCAGGGTTGTGAATCTTTCAGTTTCTCCTTCAAGGTATTTGAAACCACTGAGTGAAGTAGATAGGTTGCTGTTTTGAACGGATTGAATATCATAATCTAACTTGGCTAGAAGATAGTTTCCATTTCTGTTTGGCATATAGAAAACAAAGGTAGAACAGTCAAGATTGATCTGGGCTCTAGCCTCTACAAAAGTGTTCATTAATCCCACTGTCCAGTCAGAAACATATGTCTCAAGGATGTTAAGTTTGCTCAAAAGCTCTAGTTTCAAGGATTCCTCAGGCAAATCACTCACTGGAGAATCAAATCCCTGCAGCTGCAACAAAACTAGATCTAGTTTATCTGTCAACACAGCTATTCTGTTTTCAGGAAGCAAAACAACTGAGTTGATGAAAGAACCCAGATATTCAGTGTTTGGGATGATGAAATTGTTGGTTTTTTTGCCTCTAAACGCAATATAAAGACTCTCAAATCTCGTTCTTCTTTCAGTCTTACCGTATACCTTGTTTCTGTATTCCACAACAACGTCTTCTTCTTTAATTTTAAAGCACAAAACAAGACCTCCATCTTTCAGAGTGATAACATTGGCGTGGTTGTTTAGTTGATAAAGCGACGCTGGAACATGTTCTTCCTCGATTGGGGATGGAAGTATACTGTATTTGAAAGAGCTTCTTGCATTAACACATGGGTTACTATCACCAAAAACATGCAGCGGAAGAGTCATATTCAGAAAAGATTTGTCTGCCAAAATGGCATCAAAAACAAACGCAGAATTGACGTGATCGTAAAAGACACTCAAAAGCTTCTGGTTATGATCACAGAGTGGTTCTGGGAAATGAATGAAAACACTTGTTTCACTACTATTAACCTGACATAAAACACCAGCAAAACCATTGATTATGGTGTATGTGAGGGTACTTGAGTCGCCAAAATTCATGCTGGTGGTGTAGTCGTGCTGAAAAACATCGTATAAATCGGTTCTGACACCCTGATTGTGTTCATTTAGGAATATATGCTTACATTCACCACTATTAGAAGCATCGCTTGTTTGGGTTCCAATTACATCCAATCTGACCAGTTTTTTGCTGATGGGGATACTCAACGACTTTCCTAAAGCGGTAATAGAGTCCATGGTAAATGAATATGTCGATATTGGTGCTATTTATGAACCTGTGGTGGCTTGGAGTAGTGGTTTATTTGCTGAGATTGTTGTTTTTGGGAGTAGATTGAGGAATATTTTGGCTGTGGCGCGGAAAATTTTTTTTGAATAAAAAAATGAAAATAAAATTGCACGTGATAAGGCAGTAAATCGGAGATAAGGAATGTATGGCTGGGATTGGAGGATATATCACACGGGTGAGTATGTTAGAGAGAAATGGCAGTTGTGGTTTTAGTTGGTGTTTTGGATGGGCTGGATGCTGGCACGTGGACGGTTTTTTGGGTGTGTGGATGGTGGTCTAGACGATCAAGGTAAAAGAGAAGCCGGGCGCTACCATATGACAGGTCACGTGCTGCCCGTATTCTGGCGGGAGGAACACTGTAAAGAAAAGGTCTTGGTAGAGGGCACGGGTAAAAATTAGTTGTTATGAAAACAAGCTGGTGTACAAGTATCTGTTTTTGTGCTGCCCTGGGTGGTGTTTAGAGCCACGAGAGAAGACGACAACCGCTACCATATAAATTGTTTGCCGCTACCATATAATTTAACAACCGCTACCGCATCATACTCCGCTTGCATCTCACTCAAATACTGCTGGAAAACTGGCGCAGCGTTTCTGCTGACAAGCTGTTACGGCACAGGTGAGAGTCTGTTATGGGTGCTAACAAAATAAAAAAAGCGCACGGAGTTAGTATAGCTTGTGTTTATATAAACGAGTGGTCTTTTGTATTTCTCTTATATAGCATGAGAGTAACTAAAATTCGATCGCAGGGCGGAATATTTATACTCGAAACTACATAGATAAAATGTTTTACTTGTTTCGGATACTCTGAAATAGAGTTTTAAATCAAAAGACGATTGCAGTGTCCGTGGACGATAATATATGTGTTTCTCACCGCACACATCGGCTGCAAAGCACGTGACCTGGCCAAAGTGGCTGTTGAACACGTGACTTAATCACATGGACGTCGGAGTTTAGCTACTACAGCCTGCAATGCAATTTCCAGCCAGGAAACATGGTTCCCTGCTGGCAAAGAAACGGTTGTTGTGTGTGGTAGGTCTGTATATAGTCACGTGGATGGAATGTGAGCGGGTCACGGGTCATACTTCGGTCTCAGTAGTCAGCGGGGTTTTACAGCCACACAATCTGCTGCTAATACAACAACAACTACTAATACTACTAATACTAATACTACTAATACTAATACAAATCTACTACTACCATTAATACTATTGCTAATCCTCATACTACACACCACTACACTACTACTACAACTACAACTACTAATACTAATATTACAACTACTACTAATACAAGTACTACTACACTACCACACTATTACTACTATTACTAATATTAATACCAAAAATACAACTACTAATACTACTACCACTGATACAACTACTACTACAACTAATACAAGTACTACTACTAATCCTAATACTACTAACTACTACACACCACTACACTACTACTACAACAACAACTAATACTACTAATATCATTACACTCCTTAACTACGCTTCGGAGAACTCTTCAGATAAGCCTCTACCTTCGCTGCAACACCGTCATCCCTCGTCAGCGTGTCAATAAACGTGTCAGGCTCTCCACACAGCGGACATACAAAGTCGTTCTCAATCAGCTTGTCCTCCATCGCCTTGCTGCTCACCAGCTCGTCACAGCACGTGGTTCTCACGGGATCATGCAGTAAACCCTCAGTAAGCGCACACTCAAGATCACGGGGCAGGTTTTGGAAGTAGCCCTTGTTGTAGATCATATCTCTTTCATTGCTTTTATTCTTCAGAAACTGGTTTCTCACAAACAGTTCCCACGATTTCTTATCTTCAATTTGCTTCACGAAATTACCGTTTTCGTCAATCAGAAGTTTCGTGGTAGCAAGCTCCTCCATCGTCATCTTGGACGGATCAATGGTGACAGTTTGGAGGAACTGCTGCGGAATACCAACCATTTTTTTGATCTTTTTGATACCTGTCTTCTGCAGATTACCTCCTTCAATCTTATTAAACTGCTGCATGCCCTGAAGCATCTGCTCCTTGCCTGCTTTGTCCATGGTACTACTATTTCCCGCTGCTGCGGTTGGACAATCTTGCAACCAGTGATCTTTCAAACCACATCCATAACATATATAGCCTGAAGGGGGTGGATTTCCACTGCCTGGACTCTTTCTTTTGCTGCCTAGGTTTCCTGCCCCGGGGATAAAGACGTTCTTCACTTTAGACAGCTCCTCCTGCTGAGACTCCCACTGTGCTTGCTCTATTTCCATCATTTTAGCCATTTTTTCAGTCTCTGACAGATTGGGATTGTTTTTAACCTCGTTCAAGTTCTTCTCATAGAGCTGCTCAGCGGAGATAGACTTTGCCTTGGCATCCTCGGCGCCAAACTCCTCACTCACGCCACCAGATTTAGCGCCGCCAGCGTTCATTTTAGGTCTTCCATTGATGTATCTTGTAGAATCAACCTGTCTGAAAGATCCCACACCGTGTCTTGTGGTGCTTATTCTTTCCGCAGGCAGTCTTTTGACAATGATTTTCGACGATCTGGGTATCACAGTGGTGTCCTCCTTGATTTCATCACCCACATCACCTTTCTCATCAACGTCCTGGAAGATTTTGAGAATGAAAGATGAACCGTCACCAAGAGAGTTCTGAAGAATAATTTCCCTTTTGAGCTCAAAAGCGGTTATTCCTGTGCCCTGAAACGACAGGTACTGGTTGTTGGCTTTGAGCGATGGATTGTTGGAGTAGAATCTGTAGAAAATAACGCTTGACATTGGGTTTTTTGGGTGTTTTTTGGTGTGATTTGATGTTTGGAAAGTTGAAAAGTTTGGAAAGTCTCAGATGAAATTGGGTAGAAAAGTTTTGGAGGTCACGTGGAAATAAACGTAAAAAGTCACGTGACAATAAATTTAGAGGTCACGTGAAAATATATTTTAAAAGTCACGTGTCTGAAACACGCAGCAGTAGGAGAAGGAGGAGGAGGAGGATGTTTTCCCCTATTTTGGAGCTCCTGGAGCGCCACATGTTGATATAAGGAGTCTGAATCTGTTTTCTAGCGGTTTTTTTGGCGGTGTGATGCCGCCAGTGGCAGCCCCTGTTTTGGTGCCAACCGGCAGTGCTCATGTGACCAGACAAATCACGTGATATATTTGTTGTCGGATATAAGGACCACCTTTCCTGCTGCTTATTCGATATACCAACCAATTTCGCTGGTATTAGCTTGTTACTGAAGTATAAACTTTGGGGGTGTTACTCCCAGAATCGTTTCATATATACTGCGCTTTCTTGATACTCATTCCTTTGCTCTAGTTTCATGCGAATGGTTACTCGTATATCAGCTTAACTCCGCGCTACCATATCAAAAACACCAACCGCTACCATAAACTCTGCAGTAAGCGCGACACCTGCTCTAAACAGAGCACAGTAGACCATTTTTAAGGCAGATACACTGCTACAACCAAAATCTCAACCAACAGCAACACGTTTCTGCACTGAGTGAAAGAAATTCCAGGTGGTGGTTTGCTGCACACCTAGATAAGCCACACAGTGCACGTGACCTACAAGTCTGTCGGACATAATGGCTACGGTTTGTTATATCCGATTGTACCCAGCAACTTACAGTGGTAAAAGGTTCAGATAAGAGGGTTAAGCTCCGGAGTTTTTAGATATGGAGTAGCTTTATGTATGCCACTCTTACTGAACAATTATTATTCTACGGTGCTTTCATGTGGATGCTGACTCTTACACAGCAATAAAATTTGGAGGAGTGAAATGAGTGAGCATTCTGAGTTCCAGACTGTGGTTTTTAGGCCATACTTTGTTGTGTATAAAGTTTGGTACTTGCAGTGTAAGATAGTATTGACTTTGATTGTATCAACACAACCCCTTTTAACACCTAGACGGAAATAGCTGGACGTAAACTTTATTCTGAAAATAGCACGTGACCAAATCAATCACGTGACCCGCCGGTTTGAGCCGTGATACCGTATTCAGCGATAATCTTTCAAACAGACTCAGCTTGCGGAATGTGCAAGACTATTACCAAAGGCTTAAAAACGAGCAGTGCTTTGTGGAAGTCTCTCGCTCGATGAAGCAGATCGAAGATGGGATCCATCTGAAATCAATCTTAGATCACGTGTAAATTATTTCCAGCTCACGTGATACACACACCAGTTGCGGATCACGTGACACACATTATTTCCTAGCATCGCCAACAAATATGAAACATATTCTACTGCAGGTGATTTGAAACATAGCTGTATGTACGGTAGACTGGTTACATATTCAGCACAGTCACGTTCTGCGTAGCAAACGCGTATATATGCAAAATTACTTATCCATATTTTCTAACTTATACAGAGCCACGTGAAAGTTCGTAACCCACTCACTAACAATTCCCAAACAGAACACGTAACAGTGAACCAATATCCAGCAGTCACACTGAACAGTTTTAAAGGCAGTGAGAATGTTCACGTTCAAACTCTAACATGGTAGCGGACAGCATCATTATTTTAACAGCAAAATAGCCCAATAGAAACGCAGCAGCAGAAGGTTTGCATTATTCCAGTGACAGAAGCCGGTAATGAAGTAGCACCAGCAGGTCACATGCCACTTTCTGCTAATACATATTCAAACTTTAAAGTGTTTGGTTTCGCGACAGTACAGCTACACGTCGCACGTGCTAACCCCATCACATGCCAGTAACTTCCATATATAGCACAATTCCGCCATACTTTCAACCCCTGAGCCCAGATCTAGAATAGGAGTACACCTGAATACTGCAGTCTCAGTTCTTTTATAAAGCGAAATACTGCAGTTTCAGTTCTTTTCACGCAGATTAATGATGAATTTCAGTTCTTTTATAAAGAGAAATACTGCAGTTTCAGTTCTTTTCACACAGATGAATGATGAATTTCAGTTCTTTTTACACAGATGAATGATGAATTTCACTACCACAACAAACATTTTAATAACATATCGCATTGCTTTAACGCTCCACTATAACCATCAGCATCTACGTTTTGGTCAAAGAACCACTCTGTTTGCTGCGTAACAGTTACTGTAGAGTTCTTGCTGACAGGGACCACTGTTTTTTCTTTTCGAAGCAAACAAACAAGCACACTCAAGGAAATCTTCACCAGAATCACTCAAGGAAATCTTCACCCGAATCACTCAAGCACATCTTCAACAGAATCACTCAAGGACATCTTCAACAAAATCACTTAACTACAGTTTCAACAGCATCACTTCACTACAGTTTCAACAGCATCACTTCACTACAGTTTCAACAGCATCACTTAACAAAAGCTGCGTGCTTTTCAAACGCAGCAACCTCAAAAGCGCAATATACAACCACTTCTTCTCAAAAGCTCAATATATAACACAGTGCTGTAAATCTTCAACAACAACCACAACATCAAATCTGGTTCTAGTTCTTGCTGAAATTACTTCTACTTCTTGCTGAAATTACTTCTACTTCTTGCTGAAACAAATCACCGCCCACTTGCCCGAAGAACTCCACCACTCGTCACGCAAATCCTTGTCCTTCTTCATGCTGCTGTACTCCGCGGTCAGCTGACTGTCCTGTTCTTCACTCGTCAATCCCACCATCACATCCGCCTTACACGTTCTCAAAGACAGCAGCGGGAACTTCTGCAGCTCATAAACAATCTTATCGCTTTCTTCAAGCAAATCTGCATCTTCAACTTCAATATTTCTGCTTGTAGCGACATCCCACGTGGTGGTTTTAGGCCACCAACGGTCACCACACAGCTTTCTGTAGTTCAAATCGCCTTTGAAAACGACCATTTTGGACTGGCTGAAGCTTTCTAAAACCTGTTTCAAAGGCTTGAAAATAGCAGTTCCAGCGTGCTTGTCAGCATGTGACAGGTGCCAGTAGTCGTGATAATAAGTCCAGAATTCGTTGTCGTTGAGTTCCAGCTTTCCAGAGTCCAAGAAATGCTCCAGTTTCTCACCAATGGCTAGAACGTGGTTGTTTTCTTTGCCCCAGTTTAACAGGATATCCTTCAGTTTGAACACATCCTTCTTCATCACATCAGAAACCATGTAAGGCAGATCTTTCACGTGGAGAACAACCTTGTCAACTACCTTGAAATCCACCAGGAAAAAGGCCAACAAAATGTCGCAGAAAACTTCAAAACCAGCGTTGTCACACACAATATCAATGGTTTCTCCCTGGTTTTCGCTGATATACTTCCAGGATTTCAACGTGTCGTCCACCAGAATCTTAGATTCATTGGACAATCTGCTTTCTTTACTCTGCAGATCCTGCAAGTCTGTCAAATCCAAGTTTGTCAACAGAGACAAATCAGTCGCATTTCCCCATAAAGAAACAGAAATGAACTCTTTGAAAAGGGTGTATTTTGTCTCCTCATCGTTCAGTTTCGTGAAATCGATCTTGCTGTAGAACTCACACAGATCCAGAACACCGTTGAAAGAGGACAGAAAAGTGTCTGTTTTCAGTTTGTCAAAAACATCAATAATCAATCCATATCTCAGAACTATCGCGTTAACTCTTCTGTACAGATAGATCTCAGTGAACAGCCAGTCCCCATTGGACCACGTCATCTCCTTGCCTATCGGAGATCCCTCGTTCTTCAGCAACCATTCAATGGAGGGATCATTTCCCAGTTTAACCTGCTCAATGTAGTCGTTAAACAGCTCCAAATTACTCTCTTTTTCGAGCTCCTGCTCAGTAAACTTTCTGACTGCTTTGCCCTGAGATAGCTCCTCACCAAGGGCCTCAAACTCACCAACAACGCTGGCGTCAGTGCCCTGAGGCAGATCCTTGATGATGTTGTTAATGATGATGGCCCATCTGTGGGTGAAAGTGTACTCGCCAAAGGTGTCCTTGTCGTTGTTTCTGTACAGTTTTGGGATGGTCATTTTGAGTAGAATGATAAGATGTGTTCTGGAAGTACGGTCAAAGTTTACTATTTGTTTCTGGCTAAATTACAGGTAAAGTTCAATTAAAGTTCACTGTTTGTGCTTATTAATAGTTTATTACTTGTTTGACAATACCTTAGTGATACTTTTCTTCGGTTTATTAATAATGTACTACTTGTTTGGTAATAGCTTATCAATACTTTTGTTTAATTTGTTTGGTATTTGTTTACTGCTTGTTTAGTAATAGTTAATTTGTTTAGTTTGTTTCTGATTAATTTGTTCAGTGATGTGTTTGATTTAAATAGTTTTATTTTTTTAATTTTTTTTTTATTTTTTTTTTTCAGATGAACTTTTGGCGTGACGGTTCGGGAAACATATGTCCGCTGCGCAGTTTTTTTTCTTGCGCACTATATGTTTCCTGCATAATATGCTGCTTCGCTGTAAAAGGAATTAATAAAAGCAGTTTGAAGGAACAAAAACGGGCGCTAAATCCTTTTAAAAAACAGCGTGGCGTTGGATGAACATCTGGTGTTTGTTACGTCACGTTTGCCACGTGGATCAGGAAGTAGAAAGTGACTTTGGAATGGCTGTTTTGCGCAGATTCTAGCGCCAAGAATGCGCTACCAGCGCTAAAACCCCGCTTTTTTCGGGACACAAACGGTGGATTTAGGAGCACACACGTGCGCAAAGCATGGATCCGCTGTGCGGGGCTTCTTACTGGGCGTCTCTCTGTGTTTTTTGGGCGGGAAACTGGTGCTGCTGAAAGTACAGGAAAGAAGCGGAGATATGGCAGGTCACGTGACCTGCATTTCACACTCACCCAACTACTTTAGAAGTGCTGTTCCACACGCCACAGTCTGGTTGTACAGTAAAAAACCAAATAAATCTAAGTGAATAGACACAATATAGTGTACTTGTACTGGCAGACAGCGTCTTTGTGACGATTTGCAAGCCAAATGAACGCATAAAAAACAAAGTCACGTGACTGCACACATTTTGCTGCCACCACCACGCCACCGCTGCAGAAATCAACAATATCTTTTCTGGGAACTCAAACAAACCACGTTTATTTCCATGAAAACCAGCAAGAGTATCGAAAAGACGTCGCTACAGACCACAATTTCCATCCTCCAGAACGAGACAGACCGCGTCACATGACCTCTTTTTTTTTCTTTCTTTTTTTTTTTTTTTTTCCCACCAGTTTCCTCTTTCGGACATCGCATTGAAGAAAATATTATTGAATTTTAAAATTTCAATAATCAAAATCATCATACAAAGTACATATAAAAGCGTAATATAAGAGCAATTACACACAGCAACCATCTTTAACCGCCAGAACCAACTATTTAACTGAATATTTGACACTAGAATGGGCTCTAAAGAGGAAAAAATAGCCGCAGAAAAGCCGATCGGCGCTCCTGCTGAGACTGAACAAAATGCTCCAATCAACAAGGATTTTGCCAGCCTAAATCTGTCTGAAAACACCATGAAGGCCATCAAGGACATGGGTTTCACGCACATGACCGATGTCCAGGCCAGAACAATCCCACCTCTGCTGACAGGAAGGGATGTTTTGGGTGCTGCTAAGACAGGATCAGGTAAAACATTGGCCTTTTTGATTCCAGCGATTGAGTTGCTTTACAACTTGAAGTTCAAGCCAAGAAACGGTACAGGAGTCATTATTGTCACTCCAACCAGAGAATTAGCTCTACAGATATTTGGTGTCGTCAGAGAATTAATGGGAATCCACCATTCTCAGACATTTGGTTTATGTATTGGAGGTAACAACAGAAGACAGGAACAGGAAAAACTTGCTAAGGGTGTCAATTTACTAGTTGCTACTCCAGGTAGATTGTTAGATCACTTGCAGAACAGCAAAGATTTTGTCTTCAAGAACCTCAAATCCTTGATTATCGATGAGGCAGACAGAATCCTGGAAATTGGGTTTGAAGATGAAATGAGACAGATCATCAAGATTCTACCAAACAGCAAGGAAAGACAGTCAATGCTGTTTTCAGCTACCCAGACCACCAAGGTTGAGGATCTGGCTAGAATCTCCTTGAAACCAGGCCCACTTTTCATATCTGTGGATGAAAAACATGAAACCTCAACTGCTAATGGTTTAGAACAGGGTTATGTTATTTGTGAAAGTGACAAGAGATTCTTGCTTTTATTCACGTTCCTGAAGAAGAACTTGAAAAAGAAGATCATCGTATTCTTGTCCTCCTGTAACTCTGTTAAATACTATGCTGAGTTGCTGAACTACATAGATCTCCCAGTATTGGAACTGCATGGTAAGCAGAAACAACAGAAAAGAACCAACACTTTCTTTGAGTTCTGTAACGCCGAAAGAGGTATTTTGGTTTGCACAGATGTTGCTGCCAGAGGATTAGATATTCCAAATGTTGACTGGATTGTTCAGTTTGATCCTCCTGATGATCCAAGAGATTACATCCACAGAGTTGGTAGAACTGCTAGAGGAACCAATGGTAAAGGTAAGTCCTTAATGTTTTTGATTCCACAGGAGTTAGGATTCTTGAGATACCTGAAGAAAGCTAAGGTACCATTGAATGAATACGAGTTCCCAACATCCAAGATAGCGAATATCCAGTCGCAACTAGAGAAGCTAATTAAAAGCAACTACCACTTACATCAAACTGCTAAGGACGGTTATAGATCTTACTTGCAAGCATACGCGTCACATGGTCTGAAGTCTGTGTACCAGGTTGACCATCTGGACCTTGGAAAAGTGGCTAAAAGTTATGGATTTGATGTTCCTCCAAGAGTCAATATAAGCATTGGTGCTGGAACTGAAATCGGCGGTAATATCAGCGAGAAATCGAATGGTAAGAAGAGAAGAAACCAGGACAACGGCGGGTTTGGAAACAAGAACAAGAGAAGAAACTAGAGCGGGGATCTGAAACAGCCCGGTGTTTATATATGCTACGATTCATGTTGTTTTTGGGTAAAGAATTGTTACATTGAGTAAAAGAATCAGATACTTGAGTAAAAGAACTGTTAAATTGATTAGAAGAGTAGTGTTTTGGGTAAAAGAGTTGGGTTTTGGGTAGAAGAATTGTGTGTTTTGAGTAGAAGAATTGTTTAATTGGTTAGAAGAATTGTTTAATTGAGTAGAAGAATTGATTGATTGATTAGAAGAATTGTGTGTTTGGGTAAAACAATCGCATACTTGGGTAAAAATTGTTGCTTTGATTAAAAGTAGGCAGTCTACTTGCTTGAACGTGTTTGGTTTACTAAAAGAGTGTACCTGATAAAAAGAATGTGTACTTGACTAAAAAACTACCTTACTTTTGTCCAAAAGAAACAGTACCTAACATCTTCTGCTCACTGAATATCTCCGAGAATGCCTTCCCAACTTTCCACTCCAAGTGCTGCCCAAAAATCTAGTTAGTTTCAGCAGGATGAAAAGTTTCACCTTTTGTTCTGTTTTCATGATGAGTGATAAATCACTCGCAGAAACGACACCACAGAAACAACAAAACATCGACCTAAATGATCATTATGTCACGCTATACAAGCACTATATCACGTTATCTGATCACCATATCAAATTATGTAGTCACTATATCACGTTATAATGCTCACATTAACCCATCAGTAAATGTACGGATTCGGACGGACTGAATTCCACACAGTCACGTGATCCACAGAGTACTCGGATATAATGACCACCTTTCCAGTCGGTTGATGTTATGTGACTGTGCCTAGCAAGTTGCTGTGGTGTTGGCTCAACTTCAAGTATGAAATCCGGGGTTGTTGAATCTAGAATGGATTCATGTATGCTGCTTTTTATTAGCACCTACTTGCAGATGCTCGGATTTAAATTTTACTGAGAGAATGTCATGTGACCAGCACAATCACGTGGTACGCCAGTTTGCGCCGTTAATCAAGACACACAGAACTTGCTCTCTGCTCAGTTTGACTGGTAGTGAGACACATAAAACAACTGCTTTGAAGGCAGAAAACACGCAGAAAACGTTTTTTTGGCTGGACGGAGACTTTTGACTGTTTTACGCAACCCCTAGAAAGTGCCCAACTCCGCGCTACCATGTTAAACAACTTTACAAACGCTACCATATTAAACAAGCAACCGCTACCATGTTGCCTGCTTTAAACTGAAAATTTTTGCCCATCTCGAAACACAGCTAAAAACGTTTTAGCGCATTCTTCTAACAACCAATCAACAGCCCCGCATAAACAGCCTCTCTATCTGCCATCCAGCACCCGCATAAACACAAACCGACTAACCTCACGTGTCTAAACCCAACCCCTTATCTGTGAGAATTACTTTTATATCCGATGTCGGACATAAGCAATCCTCTTATTTATTTCACACGCTGAACTCTAGCATATGCAACAATGTGAAACTTCTTTGCCTTATTCTAGATAGAAAGAGAACTCGAATATACACCATCGACTTATATAAATATAACTAAATAGTCTCCATCCTCGTTCTTCTCCTCTCCATATTGGAGATTATCACATTATCAGTTATGCTCTTCTAAACGAATCTATCACGTGATCACAAAATCGGACAAAAAATTTTTTTTTTTTTTTTTTTTTTTTTCAAAAATATTTTCAACATGATGATCTGAAAATTTCTCAAACATCACCACAAATATAAAAAACATCATCAAATACACCAAAACAAACCACAATGTCCTTCACCATAACTCCGAGTAACGACAAGTTAATCAAGAACGACTTGCTACTGAAAGCCTACAACTTCAAGGTGGTCCTTGCAGCCAAGTTTTTGGCCGGGTCAGCGGTCAATTTAGACGCTTCTGTGGAAGCACCAGGACTTGTGAATCACGCCACTGGATTCCAACTTTTCAACGCCAATGCCATTTTGAAGTATGCGTTGAGGGATTTCGATGTTTCTGGCGACGTTTTAGCGCTGGAAAAGGCTCTTTTAGCCGCTGGTGAAACCAAAGAGGCCGATATTTTGGCGCTCTTGAAGCTTGATGAGAACAAGAAACTGATCCAGAATGCCAGCAACTTGATTCTATTGGCTGACTACTTTGCCTACACAAACAAGCTGCCAGAATGTGCTGATTCTGAATTGTTTTCAGAAACACTTGTGGAAGTGAAAAAAACAGTGAAGAATAAAAGAGTCATCACAGTCCAAAGAGATGGAACCACAGTTTACAACAAGGATAACGTGGTTGTTGCCAAGAACAAAGACGAGAAAATCGTGCCTAAGGATGGCGAGAGAAACATTCTGATCACCTCTGCCTTGCCTTATGTGAACAACGTTCCCCATTTGGGTAATATTGTCGGCTCAGTTCTGTCCGCAGACATCTACGCCAGATACTGTAAGAACAGAGGCTACAACACCCTGTTCATCTGTGGAACTGACGAATACGGAACTGCCACAGAAACGAAGGCCATCGAGGAAGGCTGCACACCAAAGGAGCTGTGTGACAAGTACCACCAGGTCCACAAACAGGTCTACGACTGGTTCCAGATCGGGTTTGACCAGTTTGGCAGAACAACGACAGAAAAGCAGACTGAAATCGCCCAGGACATCTTCCTGAAGCTGAACGAGAACGGCTTTTTGGAGGAGCACACTATGAAGCAGCTGTTCTGCCCAGAACACAACGGTTATCTTGCCGACAGATACGTGGAGGGAGAATGTCCTAAGTGTCAGTACGAGGACGCCAGAGGTGATCAGTGTGACAAATGTGGAGCCCTGCTGGATCCATTTGAATTGATCAACCCAAGATGTAAACTGGACAGTGCCACCCCTGTTCCAAAGTTCACTGACCATGTCTTCTTATGTCTGGACAAGCTGGAAAAGGAAATCAACGAATGGGCCGCTGATGCTTCCGAAAAAGGAAACTGGTCCAAGAACTCCAAGACCATCACAAACTCCTGGTTGAAGGAGGGCCTATCTCCAAGATGTATCACCAGAGACCTGGTCTGGGGTACTCCGGTTCCGTTGGAGAAGTTCAAAGAGAAGGTTTTGTATGTCTGGTTTGATGCTCCAATCGGGTACGTTTCCATCACAGCAAACTACACTGACGACTGGGAAAAGTGGTGGAAGAACCCAGAGAACGTTCAGCTGTACCAGTTCATGGGTAAGGACAATGTTCCTTTCCACACTGTGATCTTCCCAGGATCCCTGCTTGGAACCAAAGAGAAATGGACCATGCTGCACCACTTGAGCACTACTGAATATTTGCAGTACGAAAACGGTAAGTTCTCCAAGTCCAGAGGTGTTGGTGTTTTCGGTAACAACGCCCAGGATATCGGAGTTTCCCCATCCGTCTGGAGATACTATTTGGCCTCCATGAGACCAGAAACCAGTGATTCTCAGTTCTCCTGGAACGATTTTGTCACGAGAAACAACTCTGAGTTGTTGGCCAACTTGGGTAACTTTGTCAACAGAATCATGAAGTTTGTGAACTCCAAGTACAACAGTGTCGTCCCAGAGTACTCCGCTGATGATCTGCCAAACTACGCATCCTTGAAGTCCGATATTGAGGAACTACTAGCTTCCTACATCAAGGAAATGGAACAGGCCCATTTAAAGAAGGGTCTGGAAATTGCCATGGCGTTAAGTGCACGTGGAAACCAGTTCCTGCAGGAGAACAAGCTGGACAACAACCTGTTCACGAACTCTCCAAAGCATGCTGATGCAGTTGTTGGTGTGGGATTGAACTTGATTTACGCTTTGGCGTCGGTGATTAGCCCATTTATGCCTGAAACGAGCGATATAATCAACACGATGCTGAATGCTCCTGCTCTGAAGATTGCTGCGGAGTTTAGCTTGAACCTGCAGAAGAACCACAATGTTGGTGAGGCGCAGTACTTGTTCACGAGAATTGACGAGAAGAATGTTGATGTTTGGAGATCCAAGTTTGGCGGTGCGCAGGTGAAATAGAGGGTGATTTTGGCACGTGAAATAGATAGACTGTGATTTTGGCACGTGAACTAGCGAGTGTGCTGGCACGTGGTTGTTATATATGTCTGTGCTGTGCTTGAAGTTGAGATTTGGTTTGAAGAGTGTTGTTTGCGAGTAGTTGTTGTAAAGTGACTGTATGATGTCGCAGCTGATGTCTGACATGGTAGCGGGCATATGACATGGTAGCGTTTAACATGTGATGTGACATGGTTGCGATCTGATGATTTAAAAGCCCTGATTTGCGCTCCTGGTTGAAGAGAGCAGAAACAACAGCAGCAAAAAGCACTGACATGGGGCTGTAAAGTCCGCAAGACGCCCACGTGCATGAAAAACGGAGATGCCAGGATGGTCACGTTCAAGTAAACATAGATCACGTGATCGTACGCTCGAACTCTTACTAAATCCGACAGTTCTTAAGTCCGCCGCATTTAAACGTCTGGGAACTATGTCTGAAAGGACACTGTTAAGCTAATAGACATAAGAGTGCCGCTAAGAGTAGTCCTGCATTTGATGTGTTCTGAAGTATCACACCAGTGTGAAAGCTGTGCTATTTTTGCCGTCCAAGAATACTGGATGTTTTTCCAGTTCTTTAAAGAAGTAAAATTAGCTTAGTAACTATCTGTGTTGTTTATATATGAGAATAAATAATAAAACCAGCTGGTTCAAAAAAGCAGCGCACGTGGGAAACTAAACAGACAAATAAACCACTGTTTAACTAAGGTAAACGCTTGAATAAAGGACTCAGAAGTAGCTAGCTAAGTCCGCGGCCGGCACACGTGCACCCGACCACGTGAGCTTTTTTCACAAACCACGTGACAAACATTCTCGGACATAACAAAAAAATCCAATCTTCAAAAAACCACAATTCTCAAACTCAAACATTCATTCATCCAAAACAACACCTTAAAAACACCATAACAACCACAACGAACAACACATAATCGGACTTTAGCATGAGTGCGGACCTTCTGAACGTTGTGCAGCAGTATCTAGGCGAAGACTTCCACGTGACGCTGATCTCGCAGGGCGCTGAGG
This sequence comes from Hanseniaspora lindneri, assembly GCA_019649525.1. NCBI lineage: Eukaryota > Fungi > Ascomycota > Saccharomycetes > Saccharomycodales > Saccharomycodaceae > Hanseniaspora > Hanseniaspora lindneri. The sequence goes on from JAFNJT010000083.1 coordinate 21,070, forward strand.
CGCTCGTTTTTGAGACCTCCACACACCCTTTTGATCCATCCCAGAAGGACAAGTATATCATCAAATACAGACCATTCAAGGAGTACAGACACGCCCAGATCGACAGGGTGATCACCAAGAGAAGAACCGTCGGAGAATGCCGATGCCTGGTGAAGCTCGGGTCCATGGAGGGCATCAACGTGCCGGAGTTAATCGCCAGTGATCCGTACAACGGATATATCTGGCAGACAAAGATAGGCGAGACTCTGGAGAACGGCGCCTTCAGCAATCTCAAGAACTACCTGTGGATGAACAGCCATGCTGATCACGCGCACAAGGAGGAGGTTGAACAGGTTCTTATCAGTGTTGGGAAACAGATAGGAATACTGCACAGAAACCAGTATGTGCATGGAGATCTCACATCATCCAACATTGTGCTTCAAAGAAGCAAGGAGTCAGGTGATTGGGTGCCGTTTTTGATCGACTTTGGGCTGAGCGGCTACTCAACACTCGTCGAGGACAAGGGAGTTGATCTGTATGTCCTGGAAAGAGCAATTCTGAGCACACACTCGCTGTACGCCGAGAAGTACAACGAGTGGCTGCTGGAGGGCTACAGAGCGGGCTACGGCGATGAAGAAGAGCTGAAACAGGTCCTGAAACGGTTCGAGGAGGTGAGACTGAGAGGCCGGAAGCGGAGCATGCTTGGGTGAGAAGATGTCTACGTTTCCACTGCAGGCTCTTCAGATGTCTGTTTCGGTGTTCCAGTCTTTAGAGATGTATCGGTATTCCAGACTCTTTTGACTTCTCTTTCAGCGTCTTTGAGTATATGTGTTGGTATTCCAGTCACTTTAGATATCTGCATTGGTCTTTCAGTCTCTTTAGATATCTACTTCAGCCTTTTTAAACATTTATGTCTCTATTTGAGTCTCTTTAAACATCCAGGTCTCTCCTCCAGCCTCTTTAGATAACTGTATCTCTATTTGAAGCTCTTTAGATATCTGTATCGATATTTCAGCCTCTTTGAATATCGATATCTTTATTTTAGCCTTTTTAGATATCTGTATCGATATTTCAGCCTGTTTGAGTAGCAGTATCTCTATTTCAATCTCCTTAGATATCTGTATCGATATTTCAGTCTTTTTAGACTTCTATTCCAGGCTCTCTAGATATCTACACTTCTATCTCATTCTCTTTGAATGTCTATTTCGGTATTTCAGTGGCTTTGAGTATCTGTATCTCTATTTCAGTCTCTTTAAATATCTATGTCTCCACTTCAGGCTCTATATATCCCCTTCAAGCTCTTTAGATATCTGCTCTCGCATCTTTCGATACCTGTATTTTTGTTGCAGCCTCTTTAAGTATCTGAATCGCTACCTCAGTCTCTTTAGATATCTGTATCGGTATTCCGGTCTTTTTGAATGTTTATATCGGTATTTCAGCGACTTTAGACGTCTACTTCAGCCTCTTTAAACCTCTATGTCGCTATTTGAGCCTATTTGAACATCTAAACCCCCCATTTCATCCTCTTCAAACAGCTACATCTCCATTTCAGGCTCTTTAGATACCTGTTTGTTTATTTCAGTCTCTATAAATATCTACATTTCTACTTCAGCGGCTTTGAATGTCTATATCGATATTCCAGTATCTTAAGATACTTGTGTGTCTACTCCAGTCTCTTTAGATACCCATTTGTATAACCCAGTCTCTTTAGATATCTATGTCCCTACTCTAACCTCTTTAGATACTTGTGTGTCTACTCCAGTCTCTTTAAACATCTATGCCTCTACTTAATTCTCTTTGAATGTTTATATCGGTATTACTATCTCTTTAGACATCTAGGTATCTACTTCAACTTCTTTGAATACCTAGGTCTATATTACAGCCTCTTCAAATATCTGGATGTCTACTTCAGCCTCTTTAGATATCTGTATCGCTATGACAGTATTTCTAGATGTCTATGTCGGTATTCCAGTCTCTTTAGATACTTGTATCTTTATTTCAACATCTTTAGATGTCTATTTTAGTCTTTTAGATATCTATATCTCTACTCCAGCCTTTTTGAATGTCTCTATTTGAGCCTCCTGAGATATTTGTATGCTTATTTGAGTCTCTTTAGATGCTTGTATCTCTATTTGAGCACACACAAACATCTACATCCCTTCGTTAACCTCCTTAGATACTTATATCCCCATTTCAACATATTTAGATACTTATATCTCTATTCCAGCCTCCTTAGATACTTATATCTCCATTTCAACATATTTAGATTCTTATATCTCCATTTCAACATATTCAGATACTTATATCTCTATTTCAACATATTTAAATTCTTTCATCTCTATTCCAACATATTTAAGTACTTATATCTTTATTTCAACATATTTAAATTCTTTTATCTCCATTTCAATATATTTAAGTACTTATATCTTTATTTCAACATATTTAAGTACTTATATCTCTATTTCAACATATTCAGATATTTATATCTCCATTTCAATATATTTAAATTCTTTTATCTCTATTCCAACCTCCTTAGATACCTTATCTCTATCTCTACTTCAACCTCAACGCATCCGGCTTGACGATGCGGCCCTTGACAAGCCCCATGATGCCGTTGGAAAGAAGAATCTCGTCACCGTCTCTCAGCTGGTGGATCGTGATCTTCTTTGTTTCGGTCACGAGCCGTTTGGACAGCAGAAAGTTCCGCATAACTCCACAGAGACACCCGCTGGAGAGCGCTGGCGTCGTGTAGAACCAGTTCTCCCCCATGTACATCCGTATATAGCAGTTGGAAATGGATCCCTCCATGAGTTCGCCGCCTGTATTGAACAGCAGGATTTCACATGGGCCATCTTTCCCTGCATGCAGCGCCATCATCTGCTCACGTGCTTTGTTGTAGTGGCTTCTGAACGTGGTTTTGAAGCTTGTGAAGCAGGATGGGGTGATTTGAGTGTCGTAGATGTACACTGTGTATGTTGGTGGTTCGTCGAGAAAACCAACAAGAAGATTGTTCAGTAAGTAGTTCTCGGAGCTAACATGATTCCTGGATGGAAGCACGTGCGCCTCGCATCTCACCTCACCGTGCTTATTGATGAGAACCCTCATCTTGTAGCACTCCTTTCGGTCATACAGTGCTACCATTCTCTGCTTCAATGAGAGCTCACTATCTCCGCCACTACTCACCGGTACAGGGAGAGCTTTGATCAAAAGATCCATCAGAAAAGACGCATCAACCTCAAAATCAGTCCAGCGGAAGTAAGTGAGGGTAAACTGGATTCTTTTCACGTGCTCCCCGAGCAGCATAAACCTGTAGAAGTAGACATCCTTCAAGGTTTCGTCGTTTATATCCGCAAATAAGTCGCCCGTGTGCTGTTGTGGACCAATAAAATCGCCCAGAAGGTGCGGTTGCAGCACGTGCTCGTTGTCGGCAGCGCTGGCACTCATTTCCTCACTGAATTCAGTGCTTCCCTCCGACAGATTCGGATCGTATCTGATAGTGGAGAGGAGCTCAAAATCCTTGTCTGAGAAGGATGAAATGCCGTTCAGACGCTCGTGCAGATTTCTCAGTTCTTCTATTTCAGTTACTTCAGAGCCAGTTATCTCCGTTGCTTGGGAGCCAGCTGATATTTCAGCAGGTTCAAATCCATCTTTACTCATTGTGGCACTCAGATTGGGTGGCTGTGATGGACTTATATAAGTTGTTTTTGGGATTTTGGAGTGAGTTTTGGATGTGAAAAATGATGATGATTTTAAACAAGAGGCTGGTCATGTGACAGAAGGAGTGTGATCAAAAAAAAAGAGCCGCCAAGGTTTTGGTCACGTGCAAAAAGGTTTCTGCGGAAAGGTGCTGGTTCTTCGGAAAGGCATATTGGGGGTGCAGCAGGGATTCAGATGTTGGCAGAGGAGACGCTGCCATTGGTGATGACGCTGCAAGTAGTGATTGCAAGCTTGGCTCTGGTCACATGATGGATCTGGTCACATGATCGGTCTGGTCACATGCTCACTGCTGATGATAACCTTGCTGCTACTAACCTACTCACTGCACCTACCTGCTGGGTTCTAATCACATGTTCGTTTCTGGTCACATGCTTGACGCTAATCACATGCTCGCTGCTAATCGCATATTCGGATATAATCACATCCACATTCCAGCTACATATTCAGCTCTAATTATCTGCTCTCTGCAAGTCGCATGCTCGTTTCTAATTACCTAATCGGGTCTCATCACCTGACAGTTCTATTAATCTACTCGGATATAATCACATCCGCATTCCAGCTACATATTCAGTTCAAATCATCTATTTGGTTCTAATGCCATGCTCGGTTCTAATCCGGCACACATTCAGTTAAAATGACGTGCTCGCTGCTAATCACCTGACAGTTTTAATCATCTACTTGGTTCTAATCACTTGACAGTTCTAGTTACATGCTCAGTTCTAATCACTTGACAGTTTTAATCATCTACTCGGTTCTATTCTCCTGCCAGTTCTAATCATCTACTTGGTTCTAATCACTTGAGAGTTCTAGTTACATGCTCAGTTCTAATCACTTGACAGTTTTAATCATCTACTTGGTTCTAATCACCTGGCAGGTCTAATACTCTAATCAGTTCTAATCACCTGACAGTTCTAATCACATGCTCGCTGCTAAGCACTGCCGATCACAAGCTCATCTCCGAACACGCATACACATTGATGCTCGTGCTGTGGAGGTTGTTCGCCGCAAGCATCATTCTGTGCGGATGGAAGCTTATGCCCGACAGGTATGAAACCCCTCGTGTAGTCAGCGTTCCCACAACAGAACTGGACGGCGTGTAGTTCTTAAACAGACCGACTGAGTCACCTGACGTGGTCCAGATCTCGATGTTCTTCGATGCTGTGGCGATCACGGGAGCGTGCTCGTGAATGTGCGTCGATATCAGGGAAGATTTACCGTTGAAACCCGTTGCTGAGAAGCCAAAAACAGGCTCCTGGTACCTGATATCCCACAGTTCAACCGCACCATCGTTGTTTCCGGAAACCAGTTCTCTGAGTCCACCTCTTTGCATCTGAACACTGTTGATACAGGACTTATTTCCCGCTCCACTGCTACCAGATTTCCACAGTCTCACCATTGATTCTCTAGGATCAGCTCTTCTGTCGTAACATCTGATTGTTCCGTCAAGGAAACCGGCAACAAAGATGTTTCCTGCGAGCTGATCTGACGTCAAAGAGGTCACGAGAGACGACGTTTTCGCAGGAATGTCCACCTCAATGCTCTCAGTCAAAGCGTCCCAGCACCTGATGATTTTGACGTCTCCCGTGACCAGGAATGATCCCTTACTTTGCTGCCATTCTGCCACCAGTCCTGTTGATCTTGGCGTCAGAAGCATATCAGTTAATCCTCTCCAGGAGGCTACCAGTTCAACGCTGTTATTGGAGTGGAAATCCTTGTATACCTGCATTACTCCGTCAGAAGTGCACGTTACTAGCAGAGGATCGTCGTCCTCATTGATGAAATTCAAGTCAGTGATCTTTGTTCCGTAGGGATTGCCGTTTGAAAAGCATGCCAGACTCTCCTTATCCTGCCAATCAAAACATCTTATAGTATCTTTTTCGTCGCTCGTCACTAGAAAGTTTTCAAACTGGGTAAACTTGAAGATCTTGGGCACTGTTTTGTTGTCAATCGTTTGAACCAAGTTGGACCAGTCTCCGTACAACGCCATCTCCTTTTCCTCCTGCGTGGTCCTTATGATTCTGTCGTTTCTCTCAATTTTCCACTGCTTCTTCAGGTAGTTTACACTGCCAGGCTCCTCAATCTCCTCCTTGTGCATCTGCGGAGAAGTGAAATATTCCTTTGAGTAGTCAAAAAACTTTGATTTCAAGCAGCTGTCGATCCTTTTTGGCAGCTCTGCTTTGCTGAATCTCGGCGTCTTTGGCAGCGGTGCTGTTTTGTATTGCTGGTTGATCAGTGACAGTTTTGCTAGCCTTCTGGAGAAAGAATTTTCGTTTTTACCATCGTCAAAGCTCCCGTCTTCTGCGTCGTCTGGCTTGATAAAGTTCTTAATGGCCTGAAAGAATCTCGTGACATTTGATTCCTCTGCTTTTATGTTGTTCACAGCTTTCACATCACTGCCAGAAGCAGTTAGGTTACTATTATTTGGCGCAGAATTGGTGTTTTTTGCCCCGTTTTCAGCACTGAACACTGACTGCAACAGGTTTATTTTGCTGTCACTCTTAACCAAGTTCCCGTTACTGTCAACTGTTAGGTTTTTACTGTTGTAACTGTTCAGCTTCCCACCGCTTTTGAGGATAGTTTGTCTTTCCAATTTCAATACCATTGCGCCAAGTTCAGGATGTTCATTTAAAGAGAATAAAATATGACCAATTACCAAGTCAGCCAGTGCTTTAACTTCATAGTGAGGGTCTTCTGAGAGAATCAATAGAGCTTTCCAGACAGTATTGAAAATGGAGTTGTGCCCAATAGATTTCTTTTTGCTTCCGTTCAAAGCATCACTTTCCATCAGCTCCTCTGTCAAGTCAACAAAGGCAATCACCATGAAGAAATTCATATACGTATTGGCAACTTTTGAGAGCAAAACAACCAGTTCTTTTCTCACAACAGAAGAACCATCATTCAAAACTCCAAGCGCAGCAACAATGATCTTGACTTCATCCTGTTTTGTATCTTTGATATCGTTGTTCTGCAGAATCTGCATATCTGATTGGATAATTTGCAGCTGATGTTGCAGTTGATGCTGGCTGGACATGACGTTAGATTGTGACTGCAGGGAGTTGCCGGCAGGGTTGTTTTGAATACTGAAGAGCTGCTGCTGAATATTATTCGACTGAACCTGCAGATCCTGGTGCATTTTGAAAGCTATGGCTTGTTCATCAATGCTTGAAATAAACTCAGTCATTGCAACCAAAGCAGCTGTTCTAACCTCAGGAACAGGATCCTTTAACGCGCCAAAGAAAGTCCTTAGAACTGCGTATTTTGGCTCAGCTTTATTCGCCAATAGAACATACTTGTACAGTGGATTGTCTTTATAAACAAAACTCAGTAACAGCAAAGACCACTGTCTCAACAAGGCTGACTCTGACGTCTTTACAAAGTAGCTCAACTGAGAGATGAAATCCAGATTGAAACAGTACTTCTGGGCCAGCTCAAATCCATCTATAAAAGACGTCAAAACAAACGCTGCCATTGCCTTTTGATTGTCGGTTATCAAATTGTTGTCTGTCACAAAGGGCTTCACATCTTGCAGGATGTTGGAGTTCACCATCTTGTATTGGTGAAATTTTCTTTGCTGCAAGTTGCCAACACTGCCACTGATAATCTGTCTAGTGGAGGTGAGAAAATCTGGTCTCAGCATCTGGATAAAGTACATGTATCCGTCTTCTTTGATCAAATCAGTCTGCGTGTTTTTATTATCAATGGCCATGATTCTAGCCCAAATAAACACCAAAATGGGCTTCATTTCATTTGAAGGTCCCTGCAAAAGCTTCAGAACGTAAGGAAATATACCAATAGACAGGGAAAGATACACAGACCACGGGCCTAGATCTAAGAATTTGGCCAGTAAAACCAGCGCTTTCGATCTGTGCAGCTGAGACAACAAAACTTGTAGCACTATAGGCAGCTGTTCTGGCGGAGTCTTCTTACTGGAGCCATATTTCAGCCACAGCTCAAAGGCAGTCAGGTTCTGAATGAAGAAGTCAGAATACTGCTGCTGAGATTGCAACGCTGAAAGGTTGTTTTGCTGCTGTTTCTTTGGTTTCTTCTGGTTTAGCGGCGCAGAATTAGGAAGTCCTGTATTCTGACTGGCTAGAGACATTGTACTTAAGGAGTTTAAGCCAGATTTGTGCTTCAACAACGAGTCTTCATGTGTTTGTCTCGGGTTTAACAGCATCTGCTGTGATATAGGAGCGGTTGGATTCAGCATACTGTCGATCAATTTCGTCAGAACTTGGTCAATGGCTAGATCCCAGGACTTCCACATTGGATGGTCGATAATGCTATCAGGAAGAACAGGATGTGAAACTGGGTGACAGTTATAAATGGGCATCAGTTTCTTTGCTAACAAAAAGTTTCTGAACAGAGCTGCAGTAATCAAATCGTGTCTGAACAGCTGATTGAACATATCTCTCGGCAAAGTTGTCCACGCGATTGTATCGGTTATAGCGGTGAAGATCCAGTTCAGCTCACCCAAAGCTGTCCTTCTGTCAGTTGATTTGCCTGGAATAACAATGTCAGGAAGCTTTGAATACGAAGGTTTCCCTGACATATGGTGGTCTCTGACATTGCTTTCCTTGCTGTTTTTGAACAGGATCGAGTACTTCGAATCTCTGAGCGGAGATTGCATCAAATAAACCTTGATACTGATCTCAATCGGTGTTGTCAAACAGCACGTGAACAAGTCTGCGGGAAGCTCCTCGTTCATCGGCAAGTACTCATCAGCCTGGCAGGCTGCCAGCTGGTAGCAGTTCTTGTACTGCTCGATAGTTGACGGGGCTGCAGGATCATGTTTTCCCTGAAGATCGTCTTGTTCTCTCTTTTCTACAAATGCATTGAAGTTTTTGACTACAGATTCTGCCTGGTTGCAATCCCAGACATAAATACACGGCGCTCCAAGCCAGTTCTGAAGATCATACAGCGAAACAGGAATGTACTGAGTATAACCTCTGTTAAATATCCATATTTCACCCGATGCTGTCGGTTTAGGAACTCCATGTCCGTTGTAGTGAAACAAAACCCGCTCATTCTTGCAGCTTTTTCTCAGAGAGTTACAGAACCTCTTCAAATCTTCCACACACGGGTCTAGAGATTGCTTGTATTTCGTTCTAGGCGAAAGAAGTTCGTATCTGCTCTGCAGACTCTTTCCGATACTTTCAATTGCCTTTTTGGGATCCTGGTAGTCCAGGTAATCAATGGATGCTTCCACACGTGCACACGGCTGCGTTTTTATCACATCTGGCGGATCAACTCCCAGATGCAGGCAAAGAACAAGCGCTGCAGCTACTGTTTTGATCCTCTCCTTGCCGATTTTCCAGTCGGGAATGGGCTGGTAAAACCGGTCTTTGTCGGCCAAAACCTCGCTTCTGGGAGTCGGATTTCCGTTGGTTCGATGCCTTTTATCGTCAAAGTAGAAGAGAAAGTCGTTTTCAAACAGCGCCAGCTGGCTGTACTCCTCGTCAAAACCGTGGCGTGTTTCCTGGTTCAGCGGCTTTAAAAGGAGCGAGTTGTTCAGGTTTTCGTAGTCAACGTTGTCAAACTGGTGCTGCTGCGACACGGGGAACACATCTGGGTTGTTTTTAGAGTCAGAAAGAGTGGTTTCATTGATTTTTTGGTGCTTTTTATCATCAGAAAGAGCGGTTTCTTTGCTGTTATGGTGCTTGTTAAAGCCAGTGCTGTTTTCTGCTGCTTCTGTTTGGCCCTGTGGCGTGTAATGAGCACCAAAAACGGCGTTTTCATTGGCTGATGATAGGTTTTCGGTGGCAGAAGACACGTTTTCGTTGGCCGACCTGCTGGTGCTGGTGGTCTCTCTGCCTGGAAGCGCTGTGTTCAGGCTTTTGCGGGCCCCGTTTGGTTTCAGGGACTCTTTGAAAAGAAGCTCGAGGTTTGTCATTGAAAGAAAGAGTTAGTTTTGAAAAATTCAGTGTTGAAAGAGTTAGTTTTGAATGTAAACTTTAGTGTTGAAAGAGTGTTTAGTGTTGAAATTTTCAGTTTTGAATGTGGTCTTTGGTGTTGAAAGATTCAGTTTTGAATTTGATCTTTAGTGCTGAAATATTCAGTATTGAATGTGGTTTTTAGTGCTGAAAGACTCACTATTAAAGGTTTTAATCAGTTTTAAAAAAGAATTTATTGGCTACTGATGATCGTGCTAATCTAGAACAGTTCTTTCTGGCTGCTTGTAGCTGAATCACCTTTGGATGAAGGGAATATATTCAGTTTAAACAGTACTTTTAATTTGAATCAAGTTCTAGTTGAAAGTAGTAGATTCAGTTTGAACAGTACTTTTGATTTGGATCACAGCGGCTGGTTCTAGAGTGTAGTTGCTGGCAGTGAAATGGTTGGTTTGGTCCTAGAAGCAATCCTGGCCTAAATAATACAATCCTGGTCTAAATCAAAACAATCGTGGTCTAAATAATACAATCCCGGTCTAAACTAAAACAATCCCGTTCTAACAAAATCTGTAGCGGTAAACTTAGTGATCTGGTTCCTGAATACGCTTTTCTGGCTGCAAAACAGACTTTATAGCACAGTTATTTGGGGTATGTTGTTGGTGATTTGGTGGTGAAACATGTTAGTGGCAAATATTGTGTTGTGGTTTTGGCGCAGATAAAAAATATAGAAAAGTGTTATGTCCGACAAGACACGTGATTTAATTTTTTGTTAAAACACGTGATCTATTTTGATAAGACACGTGACCCAATTTTTGATCAGTCATGTTTGAATGAACCAAAATAGCAACGGCGCATAAGAAAGAGAATTAATGGGAACAGAGAGAAAACTGGTGTGCTAACTAAGAAAAGGTCAGTGCACGTGTTGGCGGTTTTTTTGATAATCAAATACTGATTTTTCAAGCACTTTTCGGCTGTTTTGGGAGAGCAAGTAGCGGATGCAGTTGGTAGTGTAGGGCGACATATCTCCAAGCTAAAACGAAAATGCAGCAAAAAACTGCTATTTAAAACTGCTATAAAGACTGTTGAAGTGACAGGGGCAGCTAAAATAGCTCTGGGGCGGCCAACAGGAAAAAGCTAAAAATAACATGGTAGCAATTAACTACATGGTAGCGCTACCAAAACACACATAGCCACGTGATCTATTTTTTTTTAAGATAAAAAAAATTGCTTTTTCATTTCAAAAAAACCTCATCAACAATCATCACAAACATCAGAATCAATTATTTGCCACCAAAATCAGCGCCACCAACACGGCATTCTGGACTGAGAACCAACCATTTCGGGTTACCAACGAGTATTTCGGTCTAAAACGACAGTCACAGCCTAACTTTTTCAGCCTAGAAACAGTTTCAGTCTAGCATTTTCAGCCTAGTTCTTCAACAACTTCATCTGTAATCAACATGTCACTCGGCCCAAACAACTCATCAGTGCTCCTCAAACGGGCCTTCAGCCTGAAGGAACCAACATCTCTGGTTCTCGTTCTAGACACCCTGCTCCAGACAGCAGCCGGCAGTATTCTGTCTGAATTCAAGCACAACAACACCAGCCTAAATGTTATTTATCTCGGCTTTGACAACACAAACAGCAAACCTGTGTACTGTGATTCCTTTATCAGAACGTTTCTTTTTGTGAATGCTGAAGGTGAAACTTTTGAAGCCAAATACGGAAAGCTTATCTCTGTGATCACCAGCAAATGTGATGCCAGCAAACACAATCTCATTATTGCGGACAATATAAACTACATTGAGAACGAGTTTGTTTTAGACTGGTTGCGAGTGTTAACTCATATGGATGAACCTGCTGGTTCTGAAAGCGGAAGAACCACAAACAGAACTCTCCTGGCAGTGTACCACAAGGACAATGTTGACTTTGAAAAGTTTCAGGAACTACCAGGTTTGTTTTCAGGAGACACATTGTTTCCAACAACACTGCAGCTGCTGACAGCAGCTGCGAATATAATACTTGATATCAACCCCGTGATTTCAGAGAACAAGTATGTGGACGATGAAGAGGAAGTGGACAATGCACTGGCTAAATTTCACATCCCACGTGGCTTCAATAATGCTGCAAACTACTCACTAGAACTGACCCACAAGCGTAAGTCTGGAAGAGTAACGACGTTCAAGTTCATCATGGACTCTGAGAAACACGTGTATGTGGACAACACGAAGGTGGCGAAAGTTGAGAATCCGTTCGGGAACAACGATATCTCCGAGTTTGATGGGATGACAACGTTCAATCTGAAGTCCACTGAGAAGCAGAAGAAAGCTAAGGAGAACGTTGCGCTGCCTTTCATGGAGGCGCAGCAGTTCAGCTCAGGCGGTGCGATTGTTTATGAGTTTGAGAAGGACGATGATTACGACGAGGAGGATCCGTATGAGGATCCGTTTTAGCGGTTGTATGTGAGAGTTTAGGTACCAGAAAAGGTATGTTGGAGTTTAGATAGCAGAAAAGGTATATTGGAGTTTAGGTACCAGAAAAGGTATATTATAGTATAGAAAAAAAGAATCAGGTAATTTGTAGTTTATACAGACAGAAAAAGGTATATTGTACTTTAGATAGCAGAATCAAGTATGTTGTAGACTAAATAAACAGAGCTTTTACTATGTTTGAATATGAAACAGAAACAAATGAGTTGTAGCTTAGATAACAGAGACAGCCATTATGTAGTTTAGACAAACAGAAAAGTTCTACTATATTTGAATATGAGACAGAAACAATCATTATGTAGGTTAGATAAACAGAAAAGTTATACTATAGTGTAGATAAAATAGAAACAACTATGTTGTGGTTTAGATTACAGGAAAGTTCTACTATATTTGAATATGAGACAGAAACAATCATTATGTAGTTTGGATAAAATAAAAACAATCATACTGTCGTTTAGATAGACAGAAAAGTTCTACTGCAGCTGTGCATAAGCCAGAACCAGTTGACTTATAGTTTAGATAGACAGAAACAATTGAGTTGTAGTTGAACATGAGAGAGAACCAGTTGAGTTGTGGCTGAATATGAGAAAGAAATACTCATTCTGTAGTTTGGATTGACAGTAACAAGTAAGTTGTAGCTGAAGTAAACAGACCATTCTCCTGTAAAAACTGATACAGTGTTTCTCCATGACAAATGAGCCAGCAGCATCTGCTCAGTAGACGAACCTGGTCTACCATAACGAATCCTGCCTCCGACAGCCTAGCCTGAAACAGAACCATATATAGAGTAGAGCAACAAGCACGCTGCAGACGAATGCGGTCTGCTGCAAACAACACTGACATGTTTTCTGCAGAGCACAGTTCAAAGTAGCTGATACAGTACAGTTCAATAAACTGAAGAACTACTACAGATCACAGCCAAAAGTAACAGAACTAGTATAAACCACAGTTCAAGGCTTTGGACGACTATAGATCACAGTTCAAAGTAACAAATCCAGTGCAGATCACAGTTCAAAACAACTAATCCAGTACAGAACACAGTTCAAAACAACTAATCCAGTACAGAATAAACTGAAGAACTACTACAGATCACAGTTCAGAACAGGACTACAAACCACAGTTCAAAGTAACAAATCCAGTACAGATCACAGGACAGCAAACCACAGCTCAAAACAGGACTACAAACCACAGTTCAAAGTAACAAATCCAGTACAGAATAAACTGAATCCCAGTTCAAAAACTAAAGAACTAATTTAGTAAACTGAATCCCAGCTCAAAAAATAAAGAACCAATTCATTAAATTGAATCACAGTTCAAAGAAACAAACCACAGCTCAAGACTTTGACTAACCTTTGAGCACCATTTTGAGCACCTCTCTCACCCTTCTGACAACACGCACCAGCGGTTTCTCAGCAACCAAGTGCTTCGCATCGTCCACTGCAACAACACGTTTCGTCAGCAGATTGAAAACAAGCCCGAATCCAAACGCCATCAGCGTCGATGTGATGGTGATGACGTTGTAGGGCATCGAGAAGTCAGGTGTAGCTAGTGAAAGCAGCAGTGTCGGAGTTCTCACGAAGTAGTTCTGCGCCGCATGGTACCGATCCAGCACCACAACAAGCGCTGACTCTATTTCAAACCCGTGGTTGGAATCTGGCGGATACTCCTCGTAGTTCAGCAGAGCCTTGTCAACCTCAAACAGGAACGTGACTGTGGTTCCTCTGGGAATAACTAACGTGTACTCCAGATGCAGTGGCTTGGATCTGATCTCCGACAGGCTGATGTACTTGTCAGTGATCAGGGAGAAGAGATCACGTTCTGAAAGCGACTGGTCACTTGATGTGATCTTCAGGGAGGACACATAGAGTCTCATGAACCACGGCAGCGTTTCAAAGTACTTCACAGTGATGTCGTTGTCAGTTGATGGATTGGTGAACGTGACTCTGAGACCTCCTTTATCCTGCGATATTCCCGTCAGAGCACGTGAAACAAGCACTGGAGCAGCGGAATAATGGGCCACATCAAGCTTGGAGTTGTCGCTTGTGGAGATGTACAGATCATACTCGCTTTTCTGGGTGCTTTTCAGCTCATACTGGTTGCTTTCTGTGCCAAAAAGCTCGCCATTTACCTCAATAGCGGTGCTCCAGTGCTCAGAATCAAGCCCCAGAACTCTGATTTTGGACCTGCTTGAAGCATTCAGCCTGCTTCTATCGCTGATCTTTCTGCCAAAGATCTCAGAGATCATGAATCCGTATTCCCTTCTGCTCGGCAGCGGGAAACATTCCCAGTCGCTGTACTTCTTGGTAACGTCACATTGAAGCTCTTCAACTGGCACAGCTCTGGGAGTAGGCCGCTTATTTCTGGCCAGACTCTTCTGAATATTCACTACAAAATGGATATCAATCTCCATGTCGAAGTGGCAGTTTTCTGAGCCATCACATACAGTGCTCACATCAATACTCATTGAGTTCCAGTAAGAATCAAACAACTTATGTCCGTCCAGCAAAGAGGACAGTCCAGATCTACCATTTGTAGGCAGGAACTTCAAAAAGGGCGACAGATTCTCGGTGCAGATCGGCTCATTAGCGAGTGAACCTCTGATGAGAAAGTATGAGTTGTTTGCTTGAAGTTCAGGGAGGCTTTCTACTGTTATTTTACCGGCCATGTAGGAGCCGATATTGTGCGGGAAGGTGATCTTTTCAGCGTTGATGAAGTTCACTGAGCTGCAGAACAAACCGCTCAGCTGCGACATGAGTATCTTCCAGCTATTCAGAGCGTCATTCTTGTTCTCAGCCTCCAGCAAAGCCCATATTTCAACACCTGATCCACCAGAAGACCAGCCATTATTAGGCAGTTTGCCCCACTTTGAGGAGTCCCAGTGGCCCCTGGTGAACTTCAGAAACAGGTTCTTAACATTGCCGCTATCTAGCAGCGGTTGAATGCTCTTTGAAAACCCGTTGTAGTTTCTGTAAGAGAGTGCAGATAAATCGGCATCTAGGGGGTCAATTTGGTCGGATTGAAGCTTGAAATTGAAGCTGGAAAGCATGTAGTCCGTTGAGAGGATCCTGATGTCCAAGTTTTCCTCAAAACTGGACGAGGAAACGAGGTTTTTGTCATTTATTTGGATGCCATTTGGTGTGTTTTTGGTGGCAGCAAAAGCACGTGAAAAGACGCCAAACCACAGCAAAAGAAAGCCGCAAAAACCGTTTTTGATGTGCATATTCAGCTAGGGGTGTAGAAGAGATGCTGGAGGGTGTTTCTGGCTTGTTATATGGGGTATTTTGATGTGTTTTTGGTGTGTTTTATGGAGTGTTTTAATTCGTGGAGTGTGATTTTTGAGATGTGTTTATGGATTGTGAACGTGAATTTTTTGCTGGGACGATGTCGGAGTTTATAAAAAAAAGAGAAAAAAAACTAAAAATAAGGCACGTGATCAAGGCATTTTATCACGTGATAAGCAAAAGGAACGTGACAGAACGCGGTTTGTGATAGATTACGTTTCCAGGAACAGGTCTATTCGATACAAATGGTTGGATTTGTATACGAGAATCTAGTCATTTTGTTCTCGGAGGAAACCCTGATTTTGTTAGTTGAGTTTCCCATTGGTGAATTTTCTTTGTTACAAAGCTTCTCAGAAGTGTCATAGCTAGATGCAGACATAAGTGTAATGCTTAAATTGTAGTTTTACTAACTAGATTTAAGTTCTGGTTATTTATATATTTTTCTATATAAATATATATTTTAAGCTAAATGCTTTTCAGCATTCAGTGTCTCATTTATATATGTTTCATATTTAGCTTTCTCATTTGAAAATAACGTATTCATAAGTTGAATAGCCGTAAACCGGAGTATCTATAAGGTCTATATTCATAACTTGAATAGTAATAAATTGAACATCCGTAAACAGGTATATTCGTAAAGATGTATATTCATAATCTGAATATTAATAAGTTGAACATCCGTAAACCGGAATATTCATAAAGCTGCATGTCCACAATTCGGGCGATTAATCATCAATTTCATCTCTGTTTCGACCATCATCCCTATCGTCCAAGCCAAAATTGTTGAGAAACACATGCTATCTGAGTGGCTAAAAGTAACCCAAGCTGCACCAAAAAAAAAATTAAAAAAAGGAACAACTTATCTTTGCAAAAATATGGTTAGCAGACCTGCAGAAAAGGCGCAGTATGTGTTTTTTTTTCCAAAAATAGACACACGTTCATATTTTTGAATAAAACAATAGAAACACACCTGTAGTTTCTATGCTAAACTTCTCATATTTTTTTTTTCTGCAGCCCCTTAGAGATCTCAAAAAAGGGGGAGGGTCCAAAAAAAAAAAAACCTTAAAAAAGAGCCAAGAAAAATAATAACAAAAAAATGTTGTGAAAATTTTTACTTCTATATTTTTGAAATGCTGAAGATAATAGTACGGAAGTGTGTTGAAACATCAGCAGTTTTGTTTTTTGCTCAAAGGTATTCGTAAATAATGATATCTATAGGAGAGTTACGTCGGTGTTGTGTTATTTTAAATAATTCCTTACCCAAAAAAAAAAAACTCATTTATCATCAAACCAGCCATAATTATGGTTTCTTCAAGATATTCATCCATCGTAAGGCAGCGTTCATCTGATCTGGCAATAACCTATTCTCAGTACAGCTGCCTACTTATGTTCTTTTGCAGCAGTCAAAATAATTGCTTATAGGCAAAGATATTTATGTTTTTACTACTTGTTTTTACTTTTACTTCTACTTTTTTACTTCCATGCTTCTACTTTTTTATTTTAGCTGCATGAAAGTATTCATTTCAAAGGCAGTATCTCTGGTGCACATTCTCGTCAATAGGTTGTTCGTTTTTTATTTTATTACTGCAGGTGG
The DNA here is from genome assembly GCA_019649525.1 of Hanseniaspora lindneri. Taxonomy (NCBI): domain Eukaryota; kingdom Fungi; phylum Ascomycota; class Saccharomycetes; order Saccharomycodales; family Saccharomycodaceae; genus Hanseniaspora; species Hanseniaspora lindneri. The sequence goes on from JAFNJT010000083.1 coordinate 38,018, forward strand.
GCGGTGTTTAAATGGTTTTTTGCTTATTTGTTTGCTTATTTATTTTTTAGGAGAAGTGATTTTTATGACGTAGTGCTAGAAACAATACAAAAAAAACATATTTTTTAATTTCTTTTTATGTTGTTTGTAATATCTTGTATTGCCTTCAGGCTATGTTGAATTTTCATTTTCAAAAACACAACAAAAAAAAAGACATCGCGTATGTAAAAGTATTATCAATTTTTAATTTTTTTTTAAAATCTTGTATGGGTATTTAACTAGGATGCCTATTGATTGATGATTCTTTTTCGAACTTTAAATTCCTTGAGGTTGAAAAAATTTCAGAAAAATAAAAAATAAAATATAATAACATGAGACAATTAAATTTAAAATATAATGAAAAAAATTAAAATAAAGTAAGCTGAAAATATTTAAGAAAGATTAAACTAAGATTTAAAAATAAAGAAAAAGAAAATAGGCTGCACATATATAAAAACATCAGAGTAGGATCTAAAAAAGATTAAAGAAAATATAAGAAATATTGCAGTAGATATAAAACCATTGGAATATAATATAAACAAATAAAAAAAGTAACAAATAAAACAACAAAAAAACATTAAAAAAGATATGTTCATATAAGAAAACATAGCTTAGAAAAGAGTAAAGCCCAAAAAGTTTCACACCATTCAATACCAATCTCCAGAACCTGTGGTTGTAATTTCCAGTCTGCCAGCCAACTATTTGCACCCAGTTTCTTTCACCATTCAATTTCATTCAACTTCATTCAGTTTCATTCGGTTTCATTGAAGTCATTTTTGCTGATTACTATTTCTGCTCAACTGGCTTTCAGCAGAATATCTTTCACATTCTTCACATAATTTCACTCTAATTTTATTTCACAACACAGTCATGTCAAACATATTTGAAGAGCGCCGACCAGTAATAAAATCTACCAAGATATTCAACACCAGACAGCTTCCACTGCCTGTGACGAATGCACAGTATGGTGCCAGAAATGAGTGTGAACTAGCAGGAATTAACTACAAACACAACACCAACATCCAAGTATCCGATTCTAAAGTAGGATTTGTCCCAGCTGGATCACCAGATTTTGGACCCGAAAGAGCAGCAGAATTCAACTATCTCAATACCAATGCAAATAAACTCATTTATCTGCCACGAAATCAACCGATTTCTGTCCCAGCTTTTGCTCCAAATGAAAATGTTCAGTATTCTCAGCAGTATGTTCTTCACAACACCTACAGTGAACCTCCAATAATGTTCAATATCCAACCAACAATTCCAGCATATCAACTCAATCATTCACAGGAATACGGGAATCCACATTTCCAGCAACAAATGTTCATTCCTACACCACCGCTACCACAAAAAACAACAACTGCATATCATCCTGCTGAATTAAAAGAACAAACCGTAAACAATCTACAGCTGGAAGAGTTTCAGAAGAACTACCAACCTTTGGTTATCAAAAGCAAGAATAAGAATAAGTTAAACAAGATGAGCAATAATTTAAACAAGATGAACAATAATTTAAACAATCATAGAAACGTTTCCCGAAAAGGAGTTTCTTCTGGTGGCAGCAAAAGCATTTGCACAGTCTGCAACAAAATATGCCAGTCACCTTCAGCGCTAAAAATACACATGGCGATTCACTCTGAAGGTAAACCCTTCAAATGCTTTTTCTGCAACGGGTTCATATCAAAGTTTGCTAGCAACAGAAACAGGCATATGAAACAGGTGCATCAGTGGGACAATGGCAAAGGCAAGCTAGAAGCACCCTGAATGATGCTTAGAAAGAGCTGTATCATGAAAGCTGCATGACGAACTGATGCATTGAGTTCTGCAATTGGAAGTGAATATAAGTGTTTATTTGCTGTACATTTGCTTATTTATTATATATTGCTTGTTAAAGTTTTACTAGGACCATTTTTTAGCTTTTCTGCCTCACCTCAGCAGAGACAAAATGCGTGCATCTTTTTCGAAAAGAATCATCAGGCAGGACAAATCAAAGATTTTTCTTAAAATCTGCATAAAGAAAAGATGCAGTAAGGCTGGGGGCAAAAAGAGGGGGAAAAAGATAAACGGCATTTATAATAAAAATCTTGATGAGCAGGACATTTTTTTTTGTCTCACTTGTTTTGTCTTATTTTTTTTTTGTCTCGCTTGTTTCGTCTTATTTTTTTTTTTTTGGCTTCAGATTTTGGATCCAGCTTGTGCGGGGATTCTAAGCAAAACTGCATACTCCATAAAAAAATGGGTGCAAAACTTTCAGTTGGGTTTTTAGGGGGCTGATGGCTGTTTTTCTTTTTCAACGGATGTTAATCTGCTTCAATGCGCGATAATTTTTCTTATCTTGTTGCCCTTTTATCCTGGTCCTCACCAAGAATAGATTGGGCCCTTCTTTTTTTGAAAAAATGTGCAGGATATCATTTTTGGAATTGCATGCACATGGTGGATGATAAGTATTGGTTTAATTTTTACAGGTCTAATTTCGGGGTCCGCCTGTTGCATCATGGGTCAAACGACCTTTGGTCAAAGACATGCTGCATAAATAACAAATAAACTGGTAATATTGTAAACATTAGCTGTAGTATCAACCTGCAAGTGAAATTTCTTTGAGAATGTGGTAGCAGAAATCGCACACTAAAAGTGTGAAAATACCGCTCCGGTTACGTTACTTTTATTGACTGGCGTCAGAAATAGGTGGCTCATGTGATAATGCGATAGAATTAGCGGTAGCAGTCACGTTACCTAAACTGTCTGGATTAAACTACAACTTCACAGTGCCGTATTAGGAAATCTACAGCTCACTATATATTCAATTACCAGCTGAATAGTTCACGTAGCTCAACGGTTCTTGAAACTATTTTACTCGTAAATGAAGCTAAATATCTGTTATCACAGAATATTGTATATTAATCCTGATTATATTTGACGTAAAAAGTAGGTAAGTTAAACCGACTAATGAATCATTACCAGCCCCATTAAACACACCTATTTTCTAGCAGAATCTAGTACAGGAGTTGCGGAGTTAAGGAAAACTCAAGGAGTTGTTGCAAGTTGCTTTTATGTAAATGACTCGTCTACTGTATGTTTTGCTAATGTGATATGATGATAACTAAAGTTCGATCTATTCGGATCGGATACTTATATTCGGAACCAAAGAGATAGACTTTTTTACTTGTTTCGGATATTCTGAGGCATGTTGGTATTAGGCTGAACGAGAAGTGTGTATGTTGTGTACGGAAATGTGTGTGTTTCTCACAGATCCAGCACTTTGCAGTAATCATTACTGAGGTACCAGGAGTAACCATTATTGGGTTACTAGTACTGGGCATTATTGAGGTACCACAAGTAACCAATATTGGGGTATCGGCAGTACCCATTATCGAGTCGTCAAGATACGTTACTTTCGCCAGAAAGCACACAACTCAAATGAACTTTTACTCACATCCTCGTTTTGTTCTGATAAGGAAATAAGATCATGTTTTCAAAGTGCTCACCAGGGAAACTAGTATATATTTCTACGTAACTACGTGGCTGCAATAATAACCAGCAAGATTCAACTTTTCTTCAACAAAACTCTATTTTATTTACACCCAAGAACCATACTGAAGCATTCTTCTGAACTGAGCACCTGACTGAAATGATCACCAACAGTCTGCGGCAATAATATCCATGGCTCGTGTAATATTAGTTGTTTCAAACGAGCCACCAGTGATACAAGTGAAGCAACAAAAAGTAACCCGACAACATCGAAACAGTTCTGTTCTATGAAAGTAGCACACTGGTGGCAGATATACATCTTTGTTAAGCATAATTTGCTGCATCTGCATCATAATTTATGCTGAGGAGCTTGCCAAAAAGGTGATACGTTTTGGGCTTGCAGCTTATTGTTTTAGCCGCTTTTTAACCAATAGTTTCAGTGAAAGAAGTGGACTATTTTGGCGTTATGTTTATGTAAATCACCAGAATCTTCTACTTCTGAGCAACATAATCCCGCAAATCGACCCAAAATAAGCACCGCATAGGGTTCATTTGCATGCACGGTGGTACATATCAGTGTTACCGAAAACACCAAAATACGTACTGATAACATACAGCAGCGATGTAAATATTCAAGTACAAGCTTGTTCATTCTGAGTGCCAACTCGGTTTTTTTCTACAGCTGATTTCTGTTATCCTGCACTTCACCAACAGCATTGCTGAAACTGAAAACAAGGAAAAGAATTTTCGCTGTAGCAGTCAAGATTTAAGATTTGCTGCAGCAAATACAACACTACTGTTGCAGTGAAATAAATGTAACATTAATGTCGAAGGTAAACAAATGAAACCCTAATGTGGCAGCAGAAGCAAAGAATAAACCAAACATACAGCTATATAATTGATATCCTGACCGCAAAACAGTGCTGTTTTGTTGTTAGATTTTATGGTTGGTGAAGTATGTGTGGATATGCCATGGTCACGTGATCAATGCTGCTAGCTGCTCATGCTGTTCTCTTAGCCCCTTCCAAAAGCACTTCTAGCCACGTGAAAGCAGGATACGTTTTTGAAACTTTAAGCTTTTAAATATATGCATTGTTGCGTCATTTAAGCGGTTATTTTCGGCATATATTGCACCTATTTCAGCATCTTTTTAGGCGAAAGAAATATCAAAGCATAGAATTAACACCACAGCCGACGAAAATCAACTAAACTAAGCCAAATTCAGTTGCTAGATTGATATTTGTGCAGTATAGAGTGCTTTACAGTGCAGCTAGGTAACGATTTACAGGAAATGTGCAGGATAGTGAGCGGATTATGAGGTTATTTGCAGCAGAAAAATTACTGCACGTGACCAAGCGCATCGCCATGTCTTATCTCCGACATGTTTTTTTGACAGAAATAGAGGTAGGAGGCACGTGCCTTAATCTACCCGGACACCTTCACACCGCTACCTTAGGTAATCA
>JAFNJT010000084.1:0-42535 GCA_019649525.1 Hanseniaspora lindneri
CTACGTAGAAAATAGGTGAGTTAGAACCAACCAATAATTATTAGCCCCTTTAAACACATCTATTTTCTATCAGCATCTGGTGCCGGATATAAAGAAAACAAAAAGTCACGTGAAAAATGCAACAACAACAACAGAAAAATCACGTGACATCACATCTCTTACAGCCATACTGTTCTTCAGACCAGCTCTCCAACCACACTAATCCATGGCAAAAGTGTCAAAATAGAGCTCAATTTTGGTTCCTACATGCAGCTGACCAGTCTTAGCGCCGCAGGACCAGTTGCATAGTTTCCTTTTTAGGCCACTGCAGTGTTGTTTTCGTGCCTCTGCGAAGAGCCCGCTGAAGCACTAAATTGACTCAGTCACGTGCTAACAATCCCAGACAAGCCATTCACAACACCAAACAATCCTCACTACACTGCAGCTTTATGGATATAGAATATAAGATATATTTGCTTGGGCCGTGGCGGTGCTTTCTCATAACGAGCCAGGTTTTTGCGGCGTTAACGCCCACTCTAACCTTTTTATGTTTTGCTCCCGCCTAAAAGGCTTTTCTTTCCTGCCCGCTCCCAACGTGACCCTGCCTGTGGATTTCGGCCTAACTTTTATTTTTCTACACAGCGGCTGGCCTAATTATTCAGCATTACAGCTCTCTTTTCAGCGCCTTATTTTTCAGTTTAAAAGGACTATTCTGCCAGTAAAAGAAACACGTTTACCACGCAGAAATAAAAACGGGGTTAACGAGCTGATCTCAGGCACACACAGCAATAATAGTCATCACCTCACAGAAATACTAACTTCTTGCCTAACAGAAATACTGACTTATTAGTTCAAAGAAATACTAACTTATTAGCTCAAAGTAATACTAACTTATTAGCTCAAAGTAATACTAACTTACTGGTTCAAAGTAACACTAATTTCTCACCTCACAGAAATACTAACTTATTAGTTCCAAAAACTGGTAATCCAGCTAGCCACAGGAACAGCAAACAACAATACCAATCCAGGTTCAGCAAAGGAACCATCATCTTGCTGCCCAAAATGCTCGCTGAAAAAGATCTCACAGGGAAAGAATCCTCTCTGAAGGAAGATCTAAGCAAAAAGTTCAAGCTCATCATCACCTTCTACGGGTTCATGAAGTTCAAGCACCGCTACCTGCACTCAATCAAGTTTGCTGATGTGAAGGCAAATGTTGACAAGTCTCTGGACGAAAAAAACGGTCTTTCCCAGTATGATTTGACATTAATATCGTACATTCTCAACCTCAATCCACACAAATCATCATCCAAGAAGGTTTCTGAGTTCAGATACATCTCCAAGGAGCAGTACGAAATTGAAAACCAGTCTGCTCTGTCGAAGGGCCAGATAACCAAGCAGTCAGCAAACGACGATATCTTTGAGTTAAAATCGATTGATGAGGATGACGAAGAAAACATGTACAACGAGTTTCTGGTGATCAGAATTCACGTTCCCGCCACCAGCAACAAAACTATCAACACTCTTAAGGACTTTATAAAAAAAAGCATTGAAACGTTCAATGAGAAGCTGAACACTTTCTTTGAAAGTGAAAATAACGCATTAACTTTACTGAAATCATTATCAGTGCCAAAACCGACAGTGCACGAGGATCCCTTAGTTAGCATCTTGAACAAAAAGAATGGTACCAAAAGAAAGAACTTGGATAACGAGGATGTGAACTACTATGCGAATATAAACGAGTCGCTAAAGATATCTGACTTTTTGGAAAACTACCTTAAACCGGAAATTGAAATGAAGATACAGGCAAAAGAGGCAAAATATAAGGATTCATTGAACTTCCCTAAGTTAATAAAACACATGCTTTATCCTATTGAGAAGCTTTACACCCATCAACACGACTCCATAGCAGAGCTTATGAACAACAAGAACGTGATATTGACAACATCTACTTCCTCTGGTAAATCCTTGGTGTACCAGGTGACTGCCATATGGAAAATTTTAGAGGATCTTGACTCCACAATTCTGTACATTGCGCCTACAAAAGCATTGGCTCAAGATCAAGTCAGATCCATCAATGAGTTTTTGGACAAAATAAGAAGTCTTTCTCAAAGTGAAATATATGACTTGCTTCCAGCGCATATAAAGGACAAAGAGAAAGCAATATACAAACTCACGAAACTTACTGTATCGACTTATGATGGTGACACAACCCAGGAGCAAAGAAAGTTGATATCCAACTGGACTCAAAATCATATCCAGATTATATTCACCAATCCCGACATGGTTCACACGGCGATATTGCCGAACCACCAAAAATGGGGAACTTTTCTTCAGAAACTAAAGCTTATCGTTATCGATGAATTGCACATTTATAATTCGTTATTTGGCACACATGTAGCTTTTGTATTCAGAAGACTGAGAAGATTGTTGGATTTTTACAATGCTTCAAATAATGCTGGTTTAGGTATTAGAAATGAAAACACAGTCTGGCTCGGTTGTTCTGCGACTTTGAAGAACCCAATGGATGCATTTCGTAGTTTAACCGGAATCAAAGTAGAAACAACAACTTTAGTTAAGAATGATGGATCACCAAATGGTCTGAAACACATTATTCTTGAGAACCCTGAGCTTGAGAATCTGAATAAAAGGGACAGTATTGGCACGACAGCTCGTATTTTGGTGGAGTTGATGAAACGGGATATAAAAACTATTGCTTTTTGCCATGTCAGACGACTCTGTGAAATCCTAATAAAAGAAGTCAAGAAACTGATACAACAAGACTCTAATTTTGAGCAGTGGGACTATTTGCTGAACGAAGTAGTCTCATATAGAGGCGGTTATTCTGCTGCTGACAGACGTAAGATTGAGAGAGAATTGTTTCATGGTGGTGTAAAGTGCTGTATTTCCACAAACGCACTGGAACTCGGTATTGATATTGGTTCCCTGGATTGTGTAGTAATGTGTGGATTTCCGTTAACATTAGGTAATTTTCAGCAACAGTCTGGTAGAAGTGGTAGAAACGTTCAGGAATCAATGACTATTTTAGTTGGTGGCAACTCTCCGGTAGACCAGTACTATTTGAAACATAAGGAAGAGCTAATAAGTGATGACAGTACAATGTTTCAGGATTTAGTGGTTGATTTGGAAAACATATTAGTGTTTGGCGACCACCTGCAATGTGCTTCGTTTGAGTTACCTCTCAGTATTGCCAATGACTATAAGTATTTTGAACCTGACATTGACTATGCAATCTGGGAAGACAATATCAAGGAGAGACTGGTATTCAATGGAACTGAGCACAAAGTAGATGTATTTTTAAACAACACTTACACCTGTAGCGATAAATATTTACCGTGGCCGAGTGGATATGTTTCTTTGAGAGGTGTTCAGGAGGAAATGTTTGCAGTGGTGGATGTGACAAACAACAGAAACATTGTAATAGAAGAGATTGAAACATCTAGAACTTCATTCACGCTATACGATGGAGCCATATTTATACACCAGGGGGTATCCTTTTTAGTTAAGGAGTTTAACAGTAAAGAACACTATGCCAAGGTAATTAGAACTGATGTTGAGTACACAACAGCGCAGAGAGACTACACCGACGTGGATCCTTTGGAAATCGAACTCGTGAAACCTATATGCAGCACAGATGTGCCGATATTTTTTGGCAAGTTAGAGACCACTATAAAAGTGTTTGGGTTCTTTAAAATCGACAAGTGGGGCAAGATAATAGATGCCATAGAAACCTACAACCCGCCGTTTAAGTTTACCAGTAAGGGATTCTGGATAGATCTCTCTGAAAAATGCTTGGCTTATTTGGACCAAAAAAACTTGAACAAAGCTGCAAGCATCCATGCTGCACAGCATTGTATAATAAGTTGTCTTCCAAAATACATAATAACAGGTTTCAATGAAATAAGAACAGAATGTAAGGCTCCTGAAAAGGAGTTTTCAAAGAGAACTACTGAACGTGTCAGACCCGCAAGACTTCTGATCTACGACTCTAAGGGAGGACCCACAGGATCTGGATTGTCGAGCAAGGCGTTTGAAAACATAAACGATATTCTGAAAACATGCCTGTCAAAAGTAGAGACTTGTGAATGCATCAATGGCTGCCCTGCTTGCGGTATAAGTTTACCTCATTGTTCTGAACTGAACATGGTACTATCGAAAAACGGTTGTAGAATAATTTTGGAGGTTTTGTTGGGGGCTAGCGAGGAACGGATGCAAACAGTAATGTCTCAGATTCCAATTGAATCTCCTGAAGAAAACGGTTCCCAGATAGAAACTATTCGTATTATCTCCGGAACGGTAAAGTATTCTCCGCATTTGAAGGTGCTCGAGAACTGATAGACATTATCAATTATATATATTTGTTTCTCAGCGCTCTGACATCAATTCACATGAATATATGCAGTGTTTTTGAAGGCATTAACGCGTCTTTTTAATCAATTGTAGCCTGTTTCCCAAAAGGGAAAAAGAATTACTGCACGTGGCAACTCAGCTGTTTTTTGCTTCAAAGTTGTAGCGTATGTAAAGTGGCGGAGTTAGTATTGCTAAATGCCACTATCACTGATACGCGGAGGTAACTGCGCATCTTTTGGCCATTTTTATTTATATCAGTTTCAGCTGTAATTGTTTCCAGCTGCGGTTTGACAGTACAAACATGCGCTACCATGTCTGGTTGCAACACATACCACGTGACAAGCTGACGCTACCATAGCATCAACTTTTTATGTAGTTTTGGCTGACACGCCAGAGACTAAAAAGCAGAGCTAAAGGGGTTAACAGCTCACCAGTATTGCCCCTCAAGACTCAAGAGCAAAAGAAAAAGTAAAAATTAGGCCATTGCACCCGCCTTTTTGCTTTGCATATTTGACTTACCAGTAAGTCTTTCGGACTTAACAGTACTTCAACGCCATGTATTCAACGCTGTTTTCATCACATCTGATCCGGATAAAAACCACGTGAAAACCCCTAGAACTGTGACCACTCAGCCAAAATCCGATGCTAAAATCATCGCTCCCACATGCCGCGTCTCAACCCGGCTCAACTTTTTGTTAGCCATACTTTTAACTTAAACAATGGACTATTAATCTCACCAGTTCAACCAATGAAATTGTTTTCCAGCGGATATAACTATCTCCTTTTTTCAGTAAAAATTTTTTTTCTCCGACGAAAAAAAAAAAAAAACTTCACAACAAAACTTTTTTTGAAAAACTAAATTAAAATCATTAAAGAATAAGTGAAAAATTTTCAAGTACCTAGTTATACACGGTACAATAACCAAGCGTCTCTTAACCAAAATGTTTTCTGTTACTGCCAAAAGATTCCAATCTGCTGTCAAGGCTCCAATCCAACTTTTCAACTTGGAGGGTGTTTACGCCACTTCTTTATATAAGTCCGCTGTCTCCTTGAAGCAATATGAACAATCTTACAAGAGTTTAGAAACCATAAAGGAAAACTTAGCTAAGGACAACGGTAAATTAGCTGGTTTGATTTCTAACCCAACCTTAAACAGTGAAGAAAGAGCTGCTTTTGTTCAGGCTTTAGATAAGTCCGCTGCTGTGCCAGTTAAGAACTTCTTGAACATTTTAGCTGAAAACAACAGATTGAACTTGTTACCATCCATCATCAGCGACTTTGAAAAGTTAAATTTAGCTCATAACAACATTGTTAACTGTAAAGTTTTCTCCGTTGAACCATTACCATCTAAGATTTTGAAGAGAATTGAAAAGGCTATTCAAACATCCAAGAAGAACATCGTTAAGCCAGAAGGTAAGCTAGTTTTGCAGAACGAAATCAAGCCAGAAATCTTGGGAGGATTGATTTTAGAAGTTAATGACGGTGAAAAGATTGTTGACTTGTCTATTGCCAACAAGGTTACTAAGTTGAACAATGTTTTAAATGAAAGCATTTAATGAAATGAAAGTATTGATTTGAAAGATATAAAACAGGAACATACTATTGTTAATGAAAAGTGAAGTTTTTAATTAAACTCAGAAGAGAAAATAAACATATTCTATTTGTTGTATATAAGGACCAAAAGGTGCACGTTTATATAGCGGTCAAAAACGAAAATACACCCAAAACACTGGTTTGGATGATATGATAATTGTGAGGAGCTGCTTAGGTAAGCAGAGTCAGCGTTGATGTTTGTGGAGCATAAAAGTGTACTGAATTGCGATGTTTGTTTGCTATACTATTCCTGTGAAAACCAAGAAACCTGAAAATATGATTCTGAATGGTACAGCAATAAAGCAACCAATAAAGCTGACGTTTTTATTCTGAATGATACAGTAACCATGAAAGCTGAATGCTAAAAATATGATTCTGAATGATACAGCAATAAAGCTGAAGTTTTTATTCTGAATGATACAGTAACAAAGCAAACACAATGCTGATGCGTGTTCATTCCAATATTCTATCAGCAACCAAAAAGAAAACCACTCTGTCTGAAATTGCGAGTCTTCTAGTGCACGAAATAACTGCAGCGCGTCTGAGGCAGCTGAAGAATTGTGATTTATTCAGAAACAAAATTTGTAGATCAGCTCAACATGGCTTGATTTGTTAGAAAGGGTGACAGCAGTAAGCAAAATAAAGTAATCAGTTGGACTGAGCTATTCTATTCCTCTTTTGATGAGTCGCTTTTCTCAAGTTTCTTTGATTTTCTTTTAGCCAAGAAATCCTTGTATTTTTCGATGCTAACTTTTGTAACTCCCTTTCTGTATTCCTCGTAGCCTGGGTATTCGGTTCCACACCAGGTGTCCCAAGCAATAAAGAAAGGTTGTGCAAAGTTAGATTTAATTCCCCAGTTTTGGTGATGAATATCATGGAACACTGAGTTGTTTGGGAAGATGATTTGAAACAAGTCAAATGGTAAGGAGTAGCCACAGTGATCGTCAACAGTTTTCATTGTAGCAAATGTGTAAAGAATAACCTGTTCTTTTGGCGTTAGCTGGGTAATTAACATTGCAATTCCTGTCCCAAGAGTGTCCAATAAGAATCCTTCGACTGGCTGATTGAATAAAGCACCGTATGCATAAGGCACATACAAGGAATGGTGTCTTGAATGGAATAGTCTGTATAGGGTTTTGTTTTGATGCATGATTCTATGCAGCCAGTATTGCCAGGTGTCAATGATAACAAAACCTGCAAAAATTTTCAAAAAAGAGATACCGTAACAGTACCAGAAAACATATGTCCAGTTTGGAAGCACAGAATGGAGGTGCTTGAACAAAAATGATTCATATTTCCAGGCCCAGATCTCTGAGTAAATGGCCATATATGGCTTTACAGTGTAGTCATCATACAGGTAGAAAACATATCCCACTATTGATTGAATACAGTGCTGAAATATGACTTCAATCAAGACCTGTATTCTTCCAGCCCTGTTTCTTGTGGCTACTTCCTCAGAAGGATGTATTCTGTAGTACTCTGCTAAATGGAAGGTATCTAGGATATGGAAAAACAGGGAAAAGGCCCAGTAAGCAACTACAGGTGCTATTAGTGCTAAAATACCGTCTGGAATACCTCCATAAAGGGATCTTGTATCTAAAAGTGTATCTTTAATATCTAAGTTTGGTTGTGCTGATGGTGGAATGTGACTCGAAAGAACATCTAAAGCTCTTGGATATTGGTTCATAAACCACAGCGGAAAATGTTCTGAGACAGTGGCGTTCATATTATTGTGCAGAAGAGATCAATATATAGGCCAAAATGGTACTTTTTGGTGTTCAAAGATGGTATTTGTTTGATGTTTTTAGGATATTTGTGATGTTTTTACAACTTTTGCTCTTTAAGTATTTTTTTTTTTTTTAAAGTTTTTTTTTTATATACGATTTATCCGCTTTTGTCCAATATGTCTGAAACCTTTATATCCGAGCATCATCTAGCGACAAAAAACAGTGAAAATACCTATCAATTACTTCCTCTGGGGTAATAAATCTGAAGGTGATGTTGGAAATGTAAATAAAAAGACTCATATTTTGTTAAAAAATAAGCTTTGAATGGTTATTTTTCGTTTTTATCCCCTTAATTTAAGACAAAGTCTAAGGGTTATTTGATTCTAAAACAGGTCAAGGAGCGTCCAGGAGTCGTTTCTAAAACCATATTAGCCGACTATGGAGCAAAATATTGGATGAGATCGACAAAAAAACAAGGTTATTATCATATTTTAAACAGAATCTCATGTACTTTGGGCGCTACACTGCGTATTGTTCACTAGTGAGCAGGATTTATGTGTGACCGTTATGTCCGATTGCACCTTGTCACATGACCTCCTACCTGCTTTCTTCGGCAGCAAGATGCACAATCAATAATACTTAATTTGAGAACCTATTGGGTTGAGTTTATTTACACGGAAGAAAAAAAAAATAATGCCTATATATGGTTGGATTATGGCTTCTACTTTTCAAAAATAAATTCTGGCTCATTCTCTTGGTTCCATGTAGCCACAGCGTCATCATTAATTTCCGACACAACCACCTCCACTTTTTCATGAACCTCTTTCAAAGGAATGTGTTCTATAACACCACTTGGGATCTTTGGGTTCCAGAACTTTTCCAGGTCTCCCTTGGCATGGATGTTATCCCAGTATATTGTGGTTTGGTTATCTAGCTCTCCAGAGTTAAAGAATTGGGACTTATGTATGGATTCAATTAAATCCGCTACTCCTTCCTGCTGGTAAAATGGATTGAACTCACCGTCTTTGAAAATTCCCTTATCAGCGTCGGAGTTGCTTTTTCTTATTTCTTTATTTTCTCTTTTCAAAAGAACAGATCTCATCTCCTTAAGCTTCAAGATGTTTTTGAATACTTCTGTGGAGGTAGCATAGTTCTTGAACTTTGCAACGTAAAACAGATCCCAATAATCAGCTCTGGCGTATATAGGAAGCTCCTGGGTGTGGTACAAGTCATATGAGATTTTTCTAATCAGTTTAGGCTCCAAAAGTGGAATTGTGTTATAAGTCAAAGAACCATCTCTCTTGTTTTTGAAGCAGTAGATCAATGGCCCGTACTGATGCTCTATTTGTTCCTTTGGTGTCAACAAAATCGGTTTTTGTTGGTTGACAAACTTTTTTGGTGGAACAAAAAAGTTTTTAAGTTTGATTTCTTTGGTTACAGATCTTAATTTCCCAAAACCCATTTTATATCGATCCTTTACTCTGGTTATTTGCAGGTGATATGTTGATTTGTTCACTTATTATGCCATTTGAAGATGCCTTTAAAAGTGAAAAATTTTTACATTGGAAATAAACCAAATAAAAAAAAAAAAATTAAAAAAAAAAAAAAAGTCATGTGACTTACATCACGTGAGAAACAACCCATATTGGCAAGACTGCTGTTTCTTATACACGAAATTCATTTCTGGCACGTTACTGGTGAGCTCTCGGACTTTACAGATTGGTTTCTACTATGTTTAAACCAGCACAGATCTTATTGAATCATAGTTTAAAACCCCCTAGTAACTGCACTTGTTTTTGTTGGTTCAGTATATTAGTTAATATCGACTACAGAGTTTACTTTTTGGGTTGTTTTCTCTCATTGGAATATTTTTGGCAGCTTCACAAACTGCTCCAGGATGGATATTGATCGCTTCTGTCATGGTAGCGGTGAAATTCCAGTCTGTTTTGCTTTCTGTCGTTCTTGAGTGGCTCTGCTGGATTCCCATCGGACATTCCCGAGGAGCCCACTAAATTGTGCTCTTTGGGTTTGTTTATTTCTACCTCTGTGTATCAATAACTCATGTTTATAAATTATATCATTCAAATTGTTTATAAATGAATACATTGAAACTATTTAATATTTTCTGCAAAAAAAAGATTTTTAAATAAAACCATTGCATGTTAAAGTATTGTTTTTAATTCTATTTATTTGACAAACAATTTCTTTGCCAAAAAGCTGGAAACTTCAGGCTGTAGCACAGAAAACAAACCACAATGCCAATCAGATTCTCACATTCATGTTTGGTTCCCTTGGAATCTAAAAACAGATTCACCACAACACAATTGTATGATAAGAACAGTAATACTTTCCCCAAGGGCAATATTCATGCAGTTCAGGAGATAGAAAACAAGGTATTCCTGACAGGCGATCTTTACGATAAGGAAGAAGTAAGGGTTTGCAATAGCTGTAGCGCTATCAAGGACAGCATTGTATTTGAAGGTAAATGGTACTGTCGTTATTGCGGAGATGTCAATTACGAATCTGAAAACCCAGTTTCTGCTCTTACAAATCAAGATTTCTATAGTGATGTTACCTCTGATGAAAATGGTATTTATCCTGTTTTGAAAACGATCCACTTGATAGTTCTGGACTATTGTGTTAACGATAAAGTTGACTTGGATTTTATCAGTGTTTTTAATAAACAACTACAGCAAGTTTTGAAAGAAGATGATCTGATCAACTTTCTTGTAGTACTTCCAGAAGGCAAGTTCTACACAATTGGAGAACATATGAGCTTTGTTTTGGCTGAAAAAAGCAACTTGGATATTGTAAACAACGCTGTTCCTTTACACTCGTTTGATTGGGGTTCTTTAGAAACATTAAAAGATAATTGCACTGGTGGAGCTAGTGCTAAAAAAAGGGTTAAAAGACAAATGTTTTTGGATTTGCTCTATCCTCATTTAGTAAATAAAAATAACTGCTTTATCAAGTTGCTCTATCACCAGCTTGGGCCTATTACATCCAAGAACGGGAAAATCGTTAATAGTCCAAAAAAGCATTTGATTCGAAAGTTTGATGACAATAGTTTCAACAGAGAATCATATAAACTTTCCAAAACCGCATCCAGTTTTTACAACAGTTATGCCTCCAAATTTTCAGCTTTGAGTGCAAACAAATTGTTTATTAACTTTGCTCTTTTTGGCTGCTCTTTGGATGATATTGGGGCCATGGAAGAATCCCATTTGTTTAGAGTATACAGCATTGTCGACGCTTATGACAGTAAAATAAACATGTAAATTTTGCAGTACAACCTTTCAAAGTGGTGTTTGGAAGATTCGTTTAAACTTGTGGAGTTTGAAACATTCAGTAGCAGTGACTTGTTTAATATTTCAGGTATTTGGGGATCTGTGAAAAATTTCCAAAAACTTAAGAAAAATCAGAGAAATTGCAATAAGAAACCTATTGACGACTTGTATGTGAAAAATTTGGTTAAAACAGATCATTGCCAAGTGCTGTCGACAAATTCACTACAAAATACACTAAATCTTTCTTATAATCTGAAGTTAGTTAGAGAGAAAACAAATACCGCTGATGGTGTCATCAGTGAAGAAATGCTTCAACTTAAAACCGGTGCCAAACCAAGAAACTTAAACATGTATCCAGATTCAGTACATATTCAAACACGGTCAATATTTGTTCATAATGGTAGGTTTTATTTGCACAGATCAAACAAAACACTGCCTATGACCATTAAGCTAGATAATCTGGTGATAAATCATGACATTCTTCTTTCTGGAATTGTCAAAAAATTCATCCTGACAACAGTTCCATTGCTCATAAATGATATCCACAGTGTTGGGATTTTCCTTGAGCAATACCAAAACATCTTAACCACCCAACTACTCAGGGATTATCTGCGAATTGATTTCTTGAAATGTTTAGACATTGATATGGAAACTCTTTTGCTTGCATTTTTCAATATGAAGTATACATTGCCAATTACAAATTTATTTCAGTCAACCCCGGATGAATTTATACTCTACAGCTCTAGATTTTTAGCTGCTGACTCAAAGAACGACATCCTAGAGATACTACCAAGAACAGCGAATCTTCAAAATAGTAACTTGATTGAATTTTCAGATTGTTTCTATCTGGCACACCAAAACAATAGCAAAGAAGTTCTTTCAACAGTTCAGGAAACTATGCAAGAATGTACAAAACCAGTGTTATTAGTTGACAACTACAGCAGCAGAAGACACTTTAACAATAGAGCAAACTTTAGCATACTGGATGCAGAACACAAACCACTCGTGGACCTGGAGTCCTTCAAACGTGAAATGGTTTTAAAGTCTCATCTCTAAAGTAACATTTTTATATATCCAATGTTTGATTGAAAACTTGCATTACACCCAATGCAGGCTAGGATGTACTCAACTGACACCCTTAGAAGGTTATTGTGCCTGTAATAAGGGAAAATCTACGTAAACTACAACATGATTATTATTGATCTTTCCTATTTAAGTTCCGGACACATTCCAATAAGGATTAGTGTCTCATACTAGTCTAGTAAACAGTATTTAAGATTTTACCATCAAACACAGCAACAAATACGATTTCAGAAAGCACATCCGTACTTGCATAAAAAATTTTAAGTCAACTGCATAAAATATTTGAGTCAGCTGTATATAATACTAGATTTAATTACATAAAGGGTTAGAAACAATTGCACAGAGATCAATACTCAACTATTCAAACTACTCAGCCATGAATATATGAAAAAAGTTCAAGTTCAAGACTAAAATCTTCTGCTCAAAATCACATACCAGATATAAAATGACAACAAGCTTTAATTATTCCTTTTACGGAAGCAGCTAACATTCCATTACAAATCAAAACATTCACAACATTTTAACTGAAATTTTTTATTGTGAAAAATTTAAAATAGCCCAAAAAAAAAAAAATAAAAAAAGAAAATTAAAAAAAAAAGAATACGCATATTGGTTAGAAGTGTTAGTAAAAGATTCAATAAAATAAAGTAACTTACATTAGAATTTGGCAAAAGATTGTTCAAAACATCAGCGCTAGTATTAAGAACGAAATAAACAGGCAGACTTGGGCTTGCACAGGTATATAATTTTGTCTCACAATGGGAATTAAAAATAAAGTGGGAAAGAAAAGTGTTTTTGAGAGCACTCAAACAGCGTATTTGGAAGCTTTAAAAGAATTTTTGAAAAACGAAAAAAGAAGTTTTAATAGCGAGTGTTATGGGGTTGAAAAAGAATTTATGGCTGATTTGACAAAAGAACAGTTATTAGCTTTTAATGAAGATGATTTTAAAAAGAAAGTGATGAATGAGATGCCTGCTCACCAGAGTTTTATTAATGCAGTAGTCAAAACTAAACCCGCTAATTATATTAACAAAAGTTTAATCGTTTACAACACGAAAAATAATATCAGGGAAGCAGATATAATTGAAAAACTTATTCTGAGCTCCAATTTTAGAGACAAGGAGGTTTTCATTAATAATTTTCAAAATAAGGTTAATGTTTTGAATAAGGATAAGCTAATCGAAGGGTTCAAAGAAAACTATAAGGAATACACTAAGAATCAAAAACATACATGCAGAAAAGACTATTTTTCCCCAATTTTCAGTTCAGGCACTACACCTAATCAAAACTTTTCAATTCCTTTTTTGAAATTAAAGGACTTAAATGTTGTACCAGTAATTCAATTTCCAAAGCTTTTTGAATACATCAATTTAAACCAAAATAGGGAACTGATTCAGTTTTTGTTAAAGTACCTGTTAATACATGACAAGGTGCAGAATGATGAAGAGAAGCTTCTTTTGAAAAAGGACTCACATTTTTTTACTATTTGCTTGCTACTTCATACAGAAAATTCCAAAATTGACTATAATTTGTTAAAGCAATTTTATGATGAGATAAATGAACTTGGCAAAACAAAGGACACAAATATAAAATTTGCAAGCAGCTTGGATCCAGTGGGCAAATTTCCGCAAATATTGAAGATGAATGAGTACGATTTGAAAAATCTTTTTAGCAAACTGGACATACAATTCAAAAAAGATTATGAGACAGCAGAAGCGCTAGTGGAATCCATAAATGATGTCTTACTGAAACCGTTCCTTGAACATTTTCTGAAAATTTCCTTGTTAATAAAGTTCATAGTATCCCAGATCATAAATGTGACACTTCAACTAGAATGCAGCCACTATTCCAACGAGGCCGACAGTTCTGTTGCAGAATTACCGTCAATTGATGAATTTGCAACTGTCAAAATTCTTCTGCCAAAAATATTAGGTATACAAGATACTTACACATTTTCAAATGGTAAAGAGCTGCATTTTTCGTATAACTTAAACTCAAGAGAAAAAGCTACACTTCAAGATATTAAAACTTTTTCTGCTCCAACGGTCTTGTTGAACGAAGAGGATGCAGCTGTGAAAAGTAAATGTTTTGGCAGTTCAAAGAAAACATCCAAACAAAGTACCATAGTTAGCACTTCAGATGAAAATGAAGAATTTCTTGATTATTCTTTGATGCTTAATTGGATTGTTCCGCTGCTAAACAGGTTTTTTGTTCTCCCCGTTTGTTTACCAAAATTTTACACCATAAACAGCTTAACTTTTGCCCAGTTCAATGGTTTCTTTAAGGATGAAGTATATTTTACTCTCATTAGTGAAGATAACTTTAAAAAATTGCACCTTGACGTGCCTGAATTTATGGAAAGATTGAAAATAGAAACATGCTATACTGTCGCCATGGATATTGATTTTTTAGCAGAGAAAGACGTTAGCTCATATGCTTTTATTAAAGATCAGAGTAGTCAGAATGCAATTTCAATGAATGCACATGATTTAGAAAGATGGAACGAGCATATGCTGAATGAGTATAGGACTGCAAAACAAAATGAAGATGTGATAAATAAGGAAATTGAAAAGAAAATGGAGAGATTGGACAACATCAGATTTAATAGAATTCCTAACCTAATTAATGGTAAATTTGATGACATGTTGTCTTCTGAAGTGGATAAAGCAGCTATTTCTTTAGCTCTAGGGCCAGAAATCACAAGCACTGATAACAAAGATTTAAATACCAACTCAAAGTACTATAAATTTTTCCAAGAGAGCAGCAGTATAACGGATGATTTGAATGTTAACACGCTGAAATTGAAGCTTCAGAAAGCAAGAGACCAGGTTTTAAGCTTAGAGAAAAGAAGTGCAGAATTAAAAGAAGACCAATCAAAAGCTGATATTAATGAAAATACCTCATCGAATGATGTTCTAGAGGAAATTCAAACACTCAAAGATGAAAATAAAGTGTTTGACGCCACGTTGATTGATTTGCAAGAAGAATACAAGACTACATCTACTGTTGCATTTGAGAAAGTGACTCAGCTGAATTACTTGAAAGAGCAGCTTGCAAAAAAAGAAAAGTATTTGAAAATACTGGAGTCTGCTTCTAAAAACAAGGAGGAAGAACTCAAGACCTTAGAGGAAGCCAAAATTCCCGTTCAAGCTCAAAACTATCAAAGTTTGCTCAAAGTTCTTAATAGTAGGCATCAGAAAATGACAGAAGGCGAAAAATAAGCTTTTTATTGACGTTAGTTTTCTAAAAGTTGTGAACTACTGGGTACTTCTCGCGGCCACAACAACTCATTTTGATGTTTGCAGTGTTATTATTTTTTAGATTCTGTTCCAAGTCAAAGCAGAAATTGGTACTGTCTCTAACAACGACTAATTGCTTTAACGATTGGTGTTTAATTTTCGGATTGTCAGAAGATTGTGCGTTGTAAGACCTTTTTTTCATATTAACTTGCTCAAAGTCGAACAGCTTTTATCAGAAAGATGCTGATTATAAGGAAGAAAACTTTGTTATCAGAAACACGTCAAATATAAAGCATCGCTTAAATACTAAGAGCTGAGAAGGGTATAAGAAGAAGCGTAGAAAAATATAATGGTGTGTAACCAAGAACATCACGTAAAAAAACAAATATAGAGTATAATTTGAAGAGCTCACCCACAAAAAAGGTTAATATTTTCAGCGATTCCTTTTATATCAAGACGAGCATAATGCATAAAAAAATAGACTCCAAAGAAGTGTTTTTGATAACTGAAAAGGGTTTCCATTCAAGCACATAAGCTTATATTCTACACGGCTTAAGTTTTGGAAGGAATGGTAAGATGTTCCTTGTTTTGTTGCAATAAAGCATTGCTTAAACCCGACTCACTCCTTCTAAACAACCTTCCATTAAAGCAGAACTGGTGTCATTCACAAGCTAGTTCTATGTGGATATATAAAAGTAGTATTTAAAACTGTCAAAATTCATTAATTTTTTTATATTTATTAACTTGAATTCAAAGTATCCGGCTGCTTCACCGAGTATTCTTTGGCCAGTCTAAATGGTAGTACTAAACATGTGCTGAGACAGCAAGTTTAAACTCCGATAGCCAAATAGTTTATGTTCTGGAAGCGAAATCTTTCAAGCTAGTGACGTAACTCCGGCATAAATTTTCAGTTAATGTGATTTTCTTGATTCATATTGCAAGAAATGCTAAATTTGTTTAGTGTTGTGTTTTGGTTTGATTTCTTTTTTTTTTTTATTTATTTTTTTTTAGTAGCGAAAGTTTAGAATTTAGATTTGCTGAATTTACATAAACAATTAAAATTTTACGAATTTTAAATAAAACGAAACTTAATTAGTCCAACATAGGCTAAAATAGTACCTAAATGATTGAAAAACTGCTGCCTCACAATAGTTACCTGCCACAGATCAAAGAATAATGAAATTTCTGCTTCATTTTGGAGCCCAGTATGGCATATACAGACCTAATAAAATATTGTTATTAGCAAAAAGCACACTACGATGCCGGCAATATTCACTTCTTCCAGAGCCATTTTTGAGCTTTAAAACTGAAAATGAAGCAAATTTACACATTGAGAAGCTTCCTGATCGTGTTCAGCGATCATTTGAAGAGCACGTGGCTGCATACAGGTACTTGGATAGCACCAATGATATTTTAAGTTCACATAGAGATGTTCTGAAACGGGAATACAAAAAGCTATATGGGTTGAATAAGAATCATATCGAGGACATCAGCATGGCATCTATGGAGCCTAAGGATCAACCCGCAGAATCTAATTATAGGGGTTTAGGCATTGAACAAGAAAAAGCGGAATCTTATTTAAGTTCAAAAGAAAATAAAGCTGAACCAAAAGAATATAACGTAAGTTCAAATGATCTTAATGTTCATGACAAAGACTATAAATACCGACAGCTAATAGTAAAGAATGCACTTTGTACAGTATACTCCTTGTTTCTGCGAAAAAACAAACATCTGGAGAAAACCGCAGATAAGAGGGTTACAAAGAATCGGTATTTTGAGTACAATTGCTTGGGCATAGAAGGCAGAAAGAATCTAGAAGACGAATATTTGAAAATAAGATCTAAACTGATGAAAATGTTTTTAATAGACACTTTTCCTGAAAAAAAAAAGTACAAGAAAATGATAATAAGCCCCAAATATGCCAAAAGGGAGTATTTTACTATAATGACTCTTCCTAAACTTTTTAGAGAAAATAAAGATCTATATTATAGTTTGAAGGATGTTTCGGACATAAAAGAGTTTGCTGTAATGATAGAACATAGATTACAGGAGGAATATAACAATCTGACCTTGAAAGAAACTCTAGCGAACTATATTGAAGCATACAGTCTTCTCTATACGTATGCTAAAAGAGACAAGAGCATTTTTTTAAAGTCTAGTTATGATACAGTTGTAAACATATTCGAAAATGTTATACCTGAACTTACAAAGTTGTTTGAAATGTATTTGAAGTGTGGTCATCGTACTTGGCCTAACATAAAATACCACAATGAGAAAATGAATCCTGAGAATGTTTTGAAACCAAGAACAAAGATTCCGTTGTTTTCTGGCCACAATCTTGCAGAATTAAGCAAGGCCCACAGAGCTTTGAAATATTTGATAAAATTTGCAAAACTGAATGCTGTTATTAAGAAAAACAACGAAGATCTTGAAGCTATGAGGGTTTTTACCCCAGTATCAAAGAGCAGAGACGAATCCTTGAAAAAGCTGATGAAAAAGAACAAAAAGTTTTCACCAAAAAGCGCTGAGCAAGAGTTCTTTGACAGTTTGTTTTAAGCATACATGTATAATTGGGTGATTAGTTTGGCGAAACAGTCAGCTTGCCAGGAGACACAATATGGTGGCGGGTTATTGGCACGTATTGTGAAAATATTATAGTGAATTACTATGAAAATATTATAGTGGATTACTATGAAAATATTATAGTGGATTACTATGAAAATATTACAGTGAATTATTATGAAAATATTACAGTGAATTACTATGAAAATATTATAGTGAATTACTATGAAAATGTTTTATAGTGCATTATTATGAAAATGTTTTATAGTGCATTACTATGTCGATATTCACACCTTGGTTCTAACGAAAGTATCTTATATGTGGCATAATATCTGCACATTGAAGTTTAAAGTCAATGCCAATACCTCAAGCATGCAAATACATCAATAATAGGTTTCCTTCAGTCTCATCAGCAGATGCTCGTATGCGTTAATTTTTGGTTTGTCATCTTCATCCTTTGGAATATGACTACTGTTCCAACCCTCCAAACTGGTTGCATCTTGCGGATGAACAAAGAAAACTATGGAATATCTGTCTTTTACTCTTGTTTCTGGAAGCACAACTCTGTGGACAGTAGATTTAATTGTTCCATTGGTCCAGAACTGTAGCAAATCTCCAAAGTTTACTACAAGTGGTGGTCCTTCTTTGCTAATGTCGTCAGAAGGAAGAAAGTCTATTGATGACCATTCGCTGTCGTCGTTTTTGTTCAAGTTTAACTGCAAACCTTGCTGACCTTCCTTTTGGAAAAGAATAGTTAGCAATCCATAATCAGTGTGTGCTCCTGCTCTAATATCATCATTTTCACTTTCTTTCACTGCTCTTATTTGTGGGTATCTTAGCATTCTAAGAATAGTATGAGTGTCCCCATTTAAACACTCCATTATTTCAGGTATCTTTTGTTCATCAATATCCAGTGTATATAGCAGATGCTGAAATAACTTTTTAGCAACCTCAAATAAATAAAAATTGGTTTTTGTTATGATTTCTTCGTGCTTTTGAAAAAATTCTGGGTGCTTCTCAATTGGGATTGTTCCGTCAGAAGAATTTATAGGACCAAAATTAAAAGCTTCCTTAAAATCCTTTGTTTTTCTTGGATCCAATTGTTCTTGGGTCAAGGAAGTGTAACCGATGTTGTTTTCAATTGGGTATTTATCTTTGATACTCTGCTCTAAGTCAAAGAAGTCACTAGATACCTTAAACAATTCATCGATATGAGACTGTGGAATTCCATGTCCCTTTACAAACAAAAACCCTTGCTCAGTGGAGGCTTTGAAAAGTTCTGGCTTAATTTGGTTTGTGGTTTTTGAAATGTCTACAACTTGCAACATTTGTGGATATATTCTGGGGTTTTATTGGTTTCTCCAGTTATAAAAAATATTTAAATTAAATTCAAAAGTAAACTATGCATTTCATTATAATTCGAAATTAGATTATGTAGTGCATTACAATTAAATCCTTTTTATAATCGCATTAAATTGCGGGGTTATTAAATTATAAAATTTAAAATCAACAACAATAAAGAAATATAAGAGAAGTAATCTACTTCTGATAAACGTTTATTAAACAAAAAAAAAAAACGCGAAGTTAAAAAATAAAATACTGTTTTCAGAAACGAAAAAAAATTGGCACTTTTTTTCGCTTAAAAGCGTGTTGGAAAAACGTTTTATCAAAAGTGTAAAAATCCTAAACGGGAAATGTTTTTACTAAATTACTGATTTAAAATAGGGTAGAAATAAGAATACAAGGTAGTAATTTCTGTAGCTTGACATAATTAAAAGCGGCAAACAAATATAATATTTTGGAGGAGTTTATGCTGCTATTGGTGATGATCGTATAAAAAAGTTGGCCATGAAGAAGTACAGGTGTTGCAACAAAAATAAAAATAAGGCACAGAATTTGAATTGCGATAGGTAAATAGTACGTAAATTTATTTTATTACTGAAGTTTGTATTTAAAATAGTGGGTTAATTTAATTTATTGCTGGAGCTACTTAAAATACCTGTATTAAAGCTCTTCATTCTGGTCAGTTGAATACTTAGCCACAGCTTCTATGCTAAAACTTACTTTTTGCAGCAACAAAATAAAACAGCGTTAAAATAAATACACTCAAAAGTGTAAGTAACTATTTATTTAAAAAAAAAACAAAACTTTAGTTTTGTATTGCATAAGATTAGCTTGTTAATAGGTGCATTGAGGATCATGATTCTAATGCAACCATTTTTCCTGCAGTGGATGTCGGATTTAGTGGCATCATTTTTTGTTTAATCAATTCATATTTTTTCCAAAAAAAAAAAAAAAAAAAAAAATAATTCAATCGCTGCTTTCTTATTCTATCTAGAGTGGAAATACAATAAAACTTATTTGAATGTTTAATGTTTTAACTTTAAATAAAAATAATTTATAATTGTGTATTGCCAATCATGAAACCAATTAAATAATTGATTTAACACTTTATTTGAATCTTGCTTAGTATGTGTTCTGCAAGTGCAAATGTTGAAAAAATTGACACCCTCCGAAAAAAAAATTTAAAAAATTGTTTTATGGTAATTGATTAAACCTTTTTCCATGAACATAAACACAGCGAGTATTCTTTTAAAATGTGAAAAATGTAACAGGAAAGATGCTACATATTCTATATTATTAAGGTAAACCACTTTTTTAATGAGTTTGTATGTATATTGCAAGTCTCACCCTCACAAATAATAAAGATTTACTGTCGAAAAATAGGACGACGTGGGTTTTATTTATTTCAAAAAGGAGTAAATATCAAAAACTGGTAAAGGAAAGAAAATAAATAATGAACACCTTTAAAGCTCTTTATTTTGAAAGCAATCCTTGTCTTATTACTTCCTCTCTGTTCTAACATACTTGTATGAATTTTAAAAAAGAACAAGGCTTTCATTTTTTAGTAAAAATACAACCCACAAATGTAAGCCTTTTATTTAACCAAACCAACAGCAACTGAATGCTCTTAAAGATATTATATATGTGTTTTTCAATACATTTGAAATTCAAATTTCTGATAAAACCAAAAACCAAACCTGAAGTACAAGCCTATTATAAAAAAGGCTCCAATTCAGCTAACATTTTTGACAATAAATATCTCCCCAATCAAAACATATAATCCACCCAACTCTTAAATAAAAACCGTCAATTATTTACAACAAGTTTACAACAAAGAATCCATTCTCGACAAACAAAGTAAATAATTATAGTGCTTTCTCCCAAATTCAGAAAAACCAATTTATTTCAATCTTTTAAAGAAAATAAAAAACTTTGTGAAAATCAAAACAAGAACAACTATATATCTTTTCTACATTAAAGAGTCCTCTAAAAAATGAAATTCCAAAAAAAAACACCACTGTTCAAACAAACAAGAAATTCAAAAGACTTCTTTACTTTAAATATTACCCATTTGAAAAAGAAATGACTGTTTCTTCCTTTGAAGGTTATTAAATTATAACGAAAAAATTTAGACAACAAAAAAAAATTGTATTTAAGCAAAAAGTTGGAACGTAGTTTTTTTTTTTAAAAACAATTTCTGGTTTTTTTGAAGTTGAATTGTAATTTTTATGGGCTTAGATCTTTAAACAGGGTGATGATGTTGATATAGTTACCCGAACGTTCAAAAGTCACGAGACAATTTTAGCCAAAAAAAAAATTAGGATTTTAGAGGAATTTTTTTTTTTTAACCTTTTAAACAAAAGTCTCACAGAATTTCTGAGTTATAATTTAATCAAAAAAGTATAATATAAACCATAATCATTTGAGTTGAAATAATATTATAGTGAATATTTTAGCTTTTATTTTTTTAATCCTAAAAAATGCCTACTGTAAAAGATATTTCTAATCTGGAAGATAACTTTGATGACTTATATGATAAGGATTTTGACGAAAAATTAGAACCGTCTTCATCAAATACTACCGCATTTAGTTCTCCTAAATTTATTGATAACCACGGAATTGCACCAGTAGTTGAAGGTAACTCAATACAGACCAACAATTATCCATTTTTTACCTCTTTTATTTTATGGTTTTCCTCAAATTCATCAGTTCCTGTTCTTTCAATGGGAACTTTGGGGCCAGTTTTATTTGGCTTGAATTTTAAAGTTTGCTGTATATTGATCATTTTATCCAACTTTTTCTGTGCTATGCCTGTTGGATATTTTGCCACTTTTGGTAAACAGTTTGGTCTGAGACAACTTACGTTATCTAGATTCATCAATGGATACCATTGTGCAAGAATGTTTTTAGTTTTTCAACTGATATCATGTGTCGGTTGGGTTGCAGGTGTCAATGTTCCTGCTGCTGCTCATTGTTTGGCGATGGTGAATGTGGGTGACCATTCCATACCAAAATGGGCTTCTTGCATTGTAATTTTGGTTGTATCATTAGTTGTAAGTTTTTTGGGTGTTAATGTAGTACAGAAATTTGAACTGTTTAGTGGGGTTATGAATTATATTTGTATTTTTGCTTTAATTGCTAGAATAAAGCTTTCTGGTGAATTCAGTGTAGGCAAAAATCTAGGTGACGGTAAAACAATAGCCGGTAATTGTTTGTCTTATCTGTCTATTTTAATATCATTTAACATTGCTTGGTCTAGTTATGGTAGTGATTACACTATCTACATGAAAAAAACAACCAACAGCTGGAAAATTGGGTTGGGGGTTTTCTTGGGGTTGTTTATAAGTTTATCATTTGTAACAATTGTTGGTGCTGCTTGTGCTTCCTGCATTCAGGGAAAAATAGCGGATGTTTATTCCACTTATGGATTTGGTGGGCTTCTTTATGCAATTTTGATTCCATCAGCAACAGAAACCAATTTCAATAATCATCTGAACATATTCTTAAACATTCTGCTGACTTGGCTGTCTTTATCTGTCATCGCAACTAATGTTCCAAACTTTTACTCATTTTCCATTTGCTGCCAGTCCATTCATAGATTTTTTGAAAGATTTGAGAGACAATGGTACACTCTTATAGCATTTGTTATTTCCATAGCGATTTCTATTGCAGCTGTTGAGACTTCTTTTGAAACCTTTATGTCCGATATGATGGATGGAATCGGGTATTATTCTGTTTTGTTTGTAGCAATAACATTGTGTGAGATTATTGTTTTCAGAGGATTCAATTTGGATTTTATACATCCAGAGCACTATGATACTCCAAGTAAACTTCCGATTGGGTTGGCGGGAATTGCAGCTTTTGTTTTGAACATTCCGCTGGTTGCTATGGGCATGGATCAGTCCTACTGGGTTGGATATATCGCCAGAAAGTGTGGTGGGGATGTTGCCATGGAGATAACTGGTGCTGTTGCATTTATACTGTACATTCCGTTTAGATACATGGAGAATAAGTGGAGACCGTATCCTGTCGGGCAGCATCACTGATGACGGTTTTGAGCAGATAAGAATTTTTTATATAAACACTATAATTTGTATATATAGCAAACAGAAAACATGCTTACGTATTGAGTGTGTCAAGAACAAACTGTTCTGTGCAAAAATCAATGTTTAATAACTGCAACCTTAAGTCGTGAATGTGTATATTCGCTTAATAAACATGCTAATGTGATGCAAATTACAAACAGTGAGCAGTTATATTCAACAGCAAGTTTTTGCTCACGCTTCAAAATCAGCCATGTGACATTCAGAAGCAGTTCTACCCAGTAAAATAAAAACAAGCAAACAC
This sequence comes from Hanseniaspora lindneri, assembly GCA_019649525.1. Lineage (NCBI taxonomy): Eukaryota > Fungi > Ascomycota > Saccharomycetes > Saccharomycodales > Saccharomycodaceae > Hanseniaspora > Hanseniaspora lindneri. The sequence goes on from JAFNJT010000084.1 coordinate 23,530, forward strand.
ACTAAATACCTGATCAAAAGCACTGTAAAGAACATATAAATTGACACTAAACATTACATAAAACAACAGTAAACATTATATAAAACAACACTAAATACCAGACTCAATACACAAGCTGAAGCACAATCAGCAACTATGCATTTTCTAGTTCACCGCTACCATGTCAACACAGTGACTCATGAGTCATCAGCGGTATCGCTGAGAAAGCAAAAAAAAGAAAACGAGTGCCTGCTTTCGAGTCACGCCAACGGCTACTGCTAAATGCAATTTTTCTCACAGCTTCTCAGAAGCATCTTGACTTCTGTTTAGAAGGCAGAGTGAATAACAGTGAATTTTTGCAAAACAGAACAGAGGAGCTGATGCGTAGAATAATTAAGAAGATGCAGTGATTAAAAATAAAGTAATTAGAAAATAAAGCAATTAAGAAGGTGAAATAATTAATTAGAAATAAAAAAGTTAATTAGAAATAAAAAAGTTAATTAGGTAAAATAATTAAAAAGGTAAAATAATTAATTAGAAAATAAAACAATTCCCACACCACCAGAATTAAAACACCATTCTTAGACTTAAAAAATGGAAGTCCACACTATCTGCGAAGACATTGAGAAGTCTCAGTTCACTGTCAAGCCTGAGGATGTTCAGCTTTCAAACACTCTGCCTAAAATAAAAGTCATTGGCTGCGGTGGAACGATTGCTTCAGTGGGCGCCAATTCTTCATCCACTGCTGGCTACAAGATTGGTCTCACTATACAGGAGCTTCTTGCGCAGCTGCCAGATCTGTCCAATGTGTGCCAGATTGACTATGAGCAGGTGTGCAACCTGGACTCCAAGGAAATGAATGAAGAGAATCTGATGAAAGTTTACTCATGTATCTCCAAGAATCTGCAGAAATATGATGGTTTTGTCATCACCCACGGAACAGATACCATCACTGAATCTTCCTTCTTTTTGGATTTGACGCTTGATTTTTCCTGCCCTATAGTTTTGACTGGGTCAATGAAACCTGCCTCTGCATTGTCCTCAGACTCCATGATGAACCTTTACTCATCGTTTTTGGTTGCCTCAAGTGAAATTTCAAAGAACAGAGGAACATTGATTGTCATGAACGACCAAATCACATCAGGGTTCTATGCCAACAAAACCAATGCCAACAGTATAGATTCCTTCAATGTCAGACAGGGCTACTTGGGAAACTTTGTGAACAATGAGCTGCACTACTACTACCCAAACACCAAACCGCTGGGAATTCCAAGCTTCAAACTCAACATTGATATCAATATGTTTGAGAAGGAATACAGCGAAACAAAGTACATAAATATTCTGCCTAAAGTAGTCATTCTATACGCCCACCAGGGCTTTAACAGCGATCTGATCAGCCTTGTTGAGCCTCACTACGACGGAATTGTCATCGCTACCATGGGTGCTGGTTCGCTTCCTGACGCAGTGAACGACTACATTGAAACACTCAACAAACCTGTTGTGTACTCGAAACACATGGAAGGGATGGTTCCTAGAGTGAATGTTCCAGACTCTGACAACTGTATCTCCGCAGGATACCTGACTCCAGAAAAGGCAAGGGTTCTTTTGCAGCTTGGTATCTACAGCAACTACACCAATGCTGAAATCAGGGCCTCGTTTAGAGGTGTTTACGGTGGGTAGATGTCGTTAATATACGTTTCTGTTGTTGAGCACTGAACTGAAATTAATGGTCACTGCGGTGAATTTTAACTGCTGAACTGAAATTGCTCTCAATACGGTGAAGTTTAACTACTGAACTGAAATTGCTGGTCGCTACGGTGAATTTTGCTTACTGAGACAAGTATTGATTGCTGAAGTAACATTTATTTGTTGAAGTAACATTTGATTGCTGAAGTAAAATTTGATTGCTGAAGTAAAATTTGATTGCTGAAGTAAATTATTGAGTAATGACGTAAAATTTAGTTGTTGAAGCAAATTATTGTTTGCTGAAGAAAATCTGATTAACAAGGTGCGTTGCTGATTGTTATTTAAACAAAACTTTTTATCCTATTGCGATGGCTGATGAATTTTGTTCACTGATTTATTGCTGCAGTCTTTATTTATTTCAGTGCTGTTGAGGAAACATATATTTCTTCAAGCACGTGGTAGTGCACGTGACATCTGCGCCTCCCTCCAAAAAATCCCCAGGACATGAAATAAAAATAACTCACAATTCATAAAAGGTACCTGAAAGCAAATAAAAACCACACTCCAAAGCACCAAATTATATTTCAAAACAACAAACAAGACTAAACAAAACTAAAACATTGGCTATCTGAGCCTCGTTATTTTTTTTTCCAAAACCACCATACATTATATCCAATCACATGCTTTCGTCACGGGAGAGAGCTGCAAAATGGAAGGCTCCAGACCTCATCATGATGGCTGTTGTGTCAGTTTTGAACATCTTAGTTTACCGTTTTAAGCCATTTGAACGGCAGTTTTATGTTAATGATCTCTCCATTTCACACCCATACGCCGAAAAACAGCGGGTAAGTGATGTGGAACTGGCGATCTACGCTTTGGTAGTGCCATTTGTGGCAATTCTCGCCTACTGTCTCGTTTTCAGGTTCAACAGAAACCCAGAAAGATACTTTTTGCTATGGATTTCTCTTTTGGGACTGCTCGTGACGCTGAATGTGACCGCTTTGGTGACAAACTACCTCAAAAACTGGTTTGGGAGACCAAGACCTGACTTTTTGAGCCGATGCATTCCCAAAAAAGATACCCCAGAAAACGTTCTGGTGTATGCAAAAGATGTGTGCACAACAACAGATCTTGAGCTCCTCTATGAGGGCTACAGATCCTGTCCTTCAGGACACTCTTCTGAGTCATTTTCTGGTTTAGGATACCTGTATTACTTTCTAGCGGGCCAGTTGAGGGCGGATTTACCTGCAAATGGTTTCTACAGAAAGCTTATTTGCTACATTCCTTTAATGGGAGCAGCAGTTATCGCACTTTCAAGAACCCAGGACTATAGACATCATTTTACTGATGTGTTTTTGGGCTCATTTCTTGGTTTTCTCCTCAGTAGAGAAGTTTATAGACATTATTTCAGTCTTGATCACGAGTCTGCCTACGCTGTGCTACCATATGGATCTGATCACATGGACAATTTGACCTCTCTGACTTCTGGTTCTGACAGCTACAATCTGCTCGAAAACCCCCAGTATGGCCAACCAGTCGCTGATTCTGGTGGTACTCAGACGTCTGAGGCAAATTCTAATCTCGCCAGCCGCGTTGTTTAAGCTTCAGATGCTCTATATGATGCTACTCTGTTTTTAACTGCCTAGTTTATATACTTTTAAGCATTTAAAATGCAAAATAAACAAATGTTTATACATTTTTATGCATTTAAAATGCAAAATTAGGAAACGTTTATATATTTTTATGCATTTAAAATACAAAATAGCAAACTTTTACACAAGCCAGTAAAACCTGAAAGTAAGTTTTTGCTGCCTTAGAAATCTTCAAATTAAAAAAAGCTGGGTTGTTGTATACAAAATTTTGCTTTCTATGACTCATTTTCATCATCAAATTAACCTCTTTTGTGACTCATTGTTGTTTGATTGTGCTTGAATAATCATTATTTTTTAGTCGGAGTTTAATGAAGTACTTTATTTTATTTTATTTCACTTTTTTTTTCTTACACTTTTTTCTCCGATGATATCTGTTGTCAAAAGTAAAAACAGGATAAGAAAGTTAACTATAATGTGTTCAAAAACACAACAAAATTATCATTCAAGTAATAGTAAAAACACCCAAAGAAATATAAAAGCATACCAGGAGTGGTTCTTGGTTTTTAAGTTGAAGATTTCTGAAATTGAAGCTCAATTTTTAATAAGAAAGTGTAACTTTTGGCTATCTTCAGCGCTTCCTTTCAAGCACACATATCTCATCGCCAGATTACACTTAACTGTTAATAGAACCAAACGCTTCCCTTTTAAGTATTTTTGGCGTTAATTTTAGTCAAGAAACATCATGTACAGCAACAATAAACCCATTGACAGTGGTCAGCTGACTCTGGACGAGTGTCTAGAGATACAGGAGACTGAAATAGAAGTTATGAAGACCATCTACATGGATGATTTCAAAGATGTGACACTGGATGAAAAATCACCATGGGATGTTAAACCTTTGCACCAGTTTTTAATAACACTGAGATCGGTAGAAAAAGACCCTATGGAGTGTAAGGTGACTCTGAAGTTTAAGCTTCCGGCAGCCTATCCTAAAGCAAAACCAGTGGTAAACATTTTGAATCTTCAAAACATCACAGAGTCCCAAAAAGAAAACATGGTCTTAAGTCTCAACAAGATTATGAATGATGCAGTGCATCGGATTGAGCAGATTCTGTTTGAACTCACCTCTTTTATACAAGAAAGGATTGACCAACTGCAGACAGAAACACATAACAAGTCATTAGAAGATCAAAGACTCGAGCGTCTAGCGTTAGAAAAGCAACGTTTTGAAGAAAAGGAATTACAGAAACAACAAGAACAGGAGAAACAGGATATGCTTAAAAACGATAAACTAAATAGGCTCCTGGAAGAAAAGAGGGAACAGTACAACGAAGACTTCCTTAATGACGACATATTTTTAAACAGTAAGGCTACAACAGATAATGAAAATATAAATTCTATTTCTTATATGGCTCCAGAAGACCTTGTGAAAAGCGGGAAAGCGTTTGTTTTCAACAAATTAATCAAAACGGAGCTTCCTGGGAGCAAATTATTTTACAATTTTCAATCTGTAGTGAATCCTGTTAAGCTGACAGACAGCAACAACATACTTTCATTTGCGGACCAATATTTGGTGAAACCATACATACCGATAGATTCGCCTTTAGCCATCACCGCGACATCGATGCTCGAAGATTTCAACTATCTTTTGACGGAAATTATATTTGACAATACTTATTTTAACACATCTAACGGTAAAAAAGAGATTTCAAATTTGGAGAAAGAACTCGAAGAAATGTTGAAGATTAACAACAACGAAACGATAGATAAACTGTTTGCTTACACAATGGAAAGAGTAGTGGCGGGTAAAAATGATGAATTTTGGAGGCTAAGGATACTAACAGAACACAACTCACATGGGAACTACTTGAGTGAGCTTCTTTCCCTAGTTCAAGTAGTAAATATCTCTGTTGCTAGAAATTGGTTGATAAGACTTCTTGAGGGATTAAATTGTTTGCATAAGAATGGGCTGCAACACAAATTAATTAATGCGAAGACTGTTTACATGATGAAAGATCGAATCTACGGCATCACACAACCAAAACTAAATTTTAGCTCCTTTGGTTCTACAATTATAAATATGCTACAGCGATATCCAAATGTGAAAAAACGATATAGTATTTCTGAGTTTTTATGCACAAGCATCTGGGAACCATTATCCAAATCTGAAACTCACAAGTCCAACAGAAAATCAGATATATGGCATTTAGGTGTTTTATTCATTGAGATGATTATAGGGAAGGATTCTCTTTATAACTATTCATCTCCAATTGAATTTTTGAACAACAACTACGCAGTGGATGATCCAATACGTGAGTTTTTATTAAAAATGGTTTCTGAAAACCCAAGAAAGAGGTATACAGTGATGGAGTTACTGCCCATGAAGTTTTTGAGAACAAACATTGAGAATATCACGAACACCAATAATTTTATTCACAATTCTTTAGAAAGTTCAGGCACTTTTATTCAGCAGCCTGGGCAACAAGATATTTCAGGCTATAATCACGCAGCATTAGCAGCAGCTACTACCACAAACTCCTCTTCTTCAAATTCTTTGACGCATAGAAGAAAGTCAAGTGTCAACACTTTTGGCACTAGAAGAAAATCTTTAAATCTTGGTTTGTTAAGATTCAACAACAACTACCAATCAAGATACGCAACAGATTTTGAAGAAATTGCTATTTTAGGTAAGGGAGCGTTTGGTCAAGTTGTCAAAGCTCGTAATCTTCTTGATAGCAGATACTATGCAATCAAAAAAGTGAAGCAAACAGAATCCAAACTTGCCACTATACTTTCTGAGGTGATGCTTTTGGCTTCTTTGAATCACAAGTATGTTGTTAGATACTACGCAGCATGGCTGGAAGAAATAAACAATGACATTTCTGAAGAAATGGAAGATAATGCCATTTACTCTAGTGAAGACGAGGAAGATTCTTCATCAGAATCTAATTCTAATGGAGATAACGATTTTTCTAATTCAGATAGTGAATCGGGAAAGGGATTTTTTAGAAGACCTTCTCCATCAAAATCAAATTCAGCTTTTAGTATGGAGATTGATACTTCTTCATCAACTAAACTACCACATCAAAAAGTTTCTGTAAAGTCTGCTGATGCCAATGCTCCAACTGCGGCACTCAGTTCCAATTGGGATTTCATTTCAAATTCTTTCACTAACAACAATTCTATTGAGGAATGCATTTCAAACATTATATTTGACAATACAGACTCTGAGGAAAATGAAGACGATGATTTAATATCCTTTCATAGATCTTCTAGTGAGGAAGAAGAACAAGAAGAAGATAATGATTACGTTGATAAAAATGAATTTGAAGTAGACGCCCACAAAAATTTGAAAGCTTTTCAAAAGAACTCTTTGAAAAACACATTGTATATTCAAATGGAATATTGTGAAAACAGAACTCTTCAGGATTTAATTCGTGGAGAAAAACTGAGCTCCCAAAAGGATGAATATTGGAGATTATTTAGACAGATTTTGGAAGCTTTGTCATACATTCACTCACAAAATATAATCCATAGAGATTTAAAGCCAATGAACATTTTCATTGATGAACAGATAAATATTAAAATTGGTGATTTTGGATTGGCTACAAATATTAATAAACAGATTGATTTACTAAAGTTAGATGGTGCAAATATAAATGATGCAACTTCTTCCACGAACTATATGTCAGCTGATAATAGCATTTTATCCGGCACAATGACAACAGCAATAGGAACTGCTCTTTACATTGCACCGGAGGTCTTAACCAAAAATGCAGATGGATACACTCAAAAAGTTGACATGTATTCCTTGGGTATCATATTTTTTGAAATGGTTTTCCCTTTCACTACGATCATGGAAAGAGTTCAGGTTTTACGAGGCTTAAGATCAAAAGATGTGATTTTCCCCTCTAACTTTATTGCTGTTGACCATGCAGTTGAGAAGAAAATTATTGTTAACCTATTACAGCATGATCCAACCAAGAGAATGTCTGCGATGGAATTAATAGAAAGCGGACAATTGCCAGTTAAAAATCAAGATCTAATTATTCAAGAAGCATTAAAGAATTTGGGAGACACAAATTCTCCTTGGAGAACTCAAGTTAGAGATCACTTGTTTAACCAACCATACAGCTTAACAACTGATATATTGTTTGATGATGACCACTTGAAGCAAATGAAAAAATTAAAAAGTAATTCATCCAACACATCTTTTAATATGATTTTGAGGAACAAAATGAAAGCAGAGGTTATCAAAATTTTCACTAAACATGGGGCGGTTGAAACGGAAGAACCAAGCTTCATCTTTCCTAAAAACCCAGTGTATGATGACAACAGTAATGTTTATGAGCTTTTAGATAAAGGAGGCACTGTTTTACAATTGCAATACGATTTAACTTTGCCAATGGCCAGAAATTTAGCAAAATCATCCTTAAATACAGGATCTTTTGTTAACAAACAGTACAGGTTGCAACAAGTTTACAGGCGCTCAAATTTAAGCAAGAAAAACAATAATATATCGTTAGAACCTCAAAGGTTTGGCGAGGTTGATTTTGATATTATTTCTTTAAGTGAAAAAGATAATTCTTATCATGATGCAGAGTGCATCAAAATCATTGATGAAATCATTGAACAATTTCCTATTTTAAGTGAGCACAACACAACTATAATTTTAAATCACTATGATATTTTAAATAGTATCTACGATTTTTGTTCAATTGATCTTGCTCAAAGAACCCATGTGTCAAAGATGTTATCACAAGTAGGTTTTACTAATAAGAGCTTCAAGGAAATATTAAAAGAGTTGAAAGTTCAGTTGAATATCTCTTCTACAAGTTTGAACGATTTGTCGACTTTTGACTTTAGACTAGATTTTGCATCATGTATAAAGAAATTGAATAAGCTTATGAAGGATTCGCCTATTTATTATAAAATAGTTGGAGCTCTTAAGTACTTGAACAAAGTGTTAAAAATTCTGAAAAATTTCAACATTAAGGTTAATTGCTTGATTTCACCATTATCGAATTATAACTACCAATACTACAAAAATGGAATAATGTTCCAATGTGTTTATGATTCAGGAACTAGTGCTACAGTAAAAACAGGATCCTTTTTAAAAGCCAGCAATGGAACAGCAAAGTCTTTAATTGCAACTGGTGGTAGATATGATATGCTAATAGCAACGATACTAAAACCATCTACTAATGCTACACACTTATCTTCAATAGACGGTAACAAAGGCCAAAAAAGATCTGTTGGATTTACTTTAGCATGGGAGACAATTTTTTTGATCACACAAACTTACTTTAGGCTTACAAATACATCAGTTAAAAAAAGGAAAGATTTGATAACCAAAAAGATTTCTTGGAAACCAAAAAGATGTAATGTAATTATATGCACATTTAATGAAGGCTATTTGAACACTGTGGGCATTTTAATTCTAAACAGGCTGTGGGAGCTAGGTATATCTTGTGATTTGTTTAGAGAAAATAGCTCTTCCAATAATAACTATACAGTTGACGATATCATTAATTTAGCTCAACATGAAGGAATTGATTGGTTGCTAATTATAAAACCACAACAATATTTGAGTGAATTTGAAGTAAACAGTTTAGACCATTTTAATGATCATTCAGAAAACGCGATCACAGGTAGAAAATACTATAAACCATTGAGATTGAAAAAAGTCAATGACAAAGATATTGATTTGGATGTAACTTTGGATGAGTTTATTAAGATATACTTCCAAGAATATTCAGCAACTAGTGTGGGTAATTCAGATATGGCTAATAAAGAAAATAAACTGTTGGAGTATATGATGTCCAGTCTTTCTATTAAAAGGCACAATGGGCTATCTTTGAATAGCGGAAATATGCCTCATGCTGCAAATAACGCTAATTTCATGATCGGCAATAATGAAAAATTGTCTGAAATGCAGGGTTTAAGTAGAGGAAATGAAATAGTAGGAAACCATGAGAGTGATTCACTGGTATCTGAGATTTCAGATTTGGAATCCATAGATAATCTCAGTAATAATGGAATCAATATGAACATTAAACGAAAAATTGTTTATATTCAAAATTTGTCAACAAAAGGAAAAAAGTCAATAAATTCAAATAAAAAAACTAAATGGATGCATGAGCAAACTGCAAGTTTAAATGCAAACTCTCTTTTTCAAAAATTAAACAATGCTTCCATCATAACTGTTGACTACATGAAGGAAGAAACTTTAGATATGATCAGCGTTACGTCCTTGTATAATAAAGAAGATTGGTTAAGAAAGGCTTTTGGTGTCGGAAACAACTCATCTCCAAAATCTCTGTTGACAAATGTTTACAATCAACTTGTTAAAGAGAAAAACAAAAATGGAAAGGATTATGTCATTCTTACAAGTGAAAAAAATGGGAAAACTTGTATAGTTGATTTGCATAGATAAAATATAACATCTATCTCGCTTTAGGTACAACGAAAAAATGGTGATTTTTTAAATATATGTTCTTGTAATTAAAAACCTGCCCATTCAAATGAATAAGATTCAAATGTTTCAGTTTCTTGGTTGTAAAACGTCGTTAATACTTCTTTTTTTGTTGTTGATCCTAATCTTATGTCACTTTGTAATTGCACTAAAGGAATTCCTTCATTACCTCCCAAAACAAAGTTTTTCACAATATATTTGCTATGTATTGTTAGTGGATCATTCAAATAAAGATTATAAAGACCTCCAAATTTTAGTCCGGAAAGTAAACAGGGATATTGATATTCATTGTTTGGTTTTTCAGTTTTAAATTTGGTTTTTAAATACTCATAAAACGCATAGTTCAAATCATTCTTAAAATGCTCTTTAAGGTGATTCCATAAAAGCACAGTATTATCTTCTATATTTAGATAGTTTTGCCTAAATGGTATAAGACTCTGACCATCCTTCCCACTATCATTAAATGTTTCGCTTTGTATCGAATGATTATCATTAAAGTGAAGTCTATATTCCACAGTTTTGCTCTCTAATTGTTGCAATACCCAAACAATTTCAAGAATATTTACCTCACAAGGAAAATTGCTAATGTTATACTGCTGTTTAAATTCCGGTAAAATACCAATAAACTTCCCCACTATATTGTAATGTGTTCTTATATACTTGTATGTATCTATATCAAAAATCAATGCCTTATTAAAGTTATTCTTGTCATCTTTGAGAAGTGAAAAATGCAAGCAAAAGCTCATAGTAGTCCGGGTTTATATTAGCAAACCTCAAACAATGTTATATTTGAAAAAAAAAAAAAAATAAACTTGTATGTTTATAGGTTTTGGTTAAAAGCATATATGTTTAACAAGTTATCTTCTTTTGTAACTAATTAAAAACATTTCAACTATTTAATTATAATTGTCAAAAAGCTTATGAGCCGCAGGAAAAGTCACATGACATCAATTCAATTTTTATTTTGAACGCTACCATAACCGCACTGCAATTCTTCAACGCTTAAAGTGATAATTTATACACGAAAAGGTATGTAAAAAGAAGCAATTCGTTACAAGAAATAATGCTGATAAATAAAAGCTTATCTCGGGATACAATATAAAGTGCTAATAATAAAAATTCACTTTCTTTAGTAGCAAACTTTTTTATTTTGAACATATTATTTAAAATTTATCTAATTTGGAGTTATTGCATCAATATCAAAATGATGCGATTTTTGTTTTAATGCTGCTCCAAAAAAAAAAAAAAAAAAAAATCCAAAAAAAAAAAAAACTCCGAAAAACTTGCAACTTTGACAGCTAAGTTTTAAAATTGATAATATTAAAAAGACACTGTAAAATAAACCAATACAAACCATTTTGCTAATATCATTATTTATTTCCTTATTGCAGAAAAAAAAATAATAAACTACTACTAACTGTTTGCTGATTTGAGGGTAGTTAAATTTATTTATTGTTTAACTCAGGCAATCAGTTTTCAACTACAATATACCATCTTATAATAAAGAATATCAATATAAACACCTTTAAAATATGAGTTCATCAAGTTCAAATTTTGTGGAGGAGGACGAAACTTGCAGAATTTCAATTTCTGAAAAACTGGTTGATGAGATAGACACTTTAGGGAAGAACTATTATGACACTGAAAATAAAAAAGCTAGCTTATTTGTTTCAATGATAGAAAATGACGAAGATGCAACCTTAAAAATTTTGCAGTTTGAGTTGGAAAATTTACATTCTGATATTTCTTTAGAACAATTTTGCAGCCTTGTTTCAAATAACCCTATGTCATTATACAATCCCAAGGATTGCCTGTTTGCTTGCAGGATAAATATTAGTGATCATAAAAACAAACCGTTGTTTAAGGTTTTTGACAAAAACTGTTTTTTAATCAATGATATATTATCAAAAAATGATGAAAAAAAGTCCAAAGTTTATCTTTTAAGTTATAAAAATAGTGACATTGAAGTAAAACAAACAAACGGGATACTGCTTAACCCTATTAAAAAGTACTCAAAAACACCAGCAGATAATAGTGGTGAAACTGATACTGCTGCTAAAGAAGCAGTGGAATCTGTTGAAGCCTTGGTACCAGGACGAGTACCAACTATTAATACCATAAACAAACTTATAGCACCAAACATAACTGTACTGGTTGTGGAAGATAATCCAATCAACTGTAAAATTTTATCTAAAATATTGAAAAGACACAGAATCAACTACAAACTGGCAAAGAATGGTTTAGAAGCGATTCAGATGTATTGTCTTAGGCGAAGTTAATTTAATATTTATGGACTTGCAACTACCCATAATTTCAGGTATTGAAGCATCTCAAACAATCAGAAAACTTGAAATCATAAAAAAAAAACAGTCATGTGGTGAATCTTTGACTTTGAAGGAGCAAGAATTGGCCAAAAAGTATCCCTTCATTGAAAATGAAAAGAAGAATATTCAAAAACTAAACGCCGAAAATAGTTTTATTCCTTGTATCATTGTCGCCTTGACAGCGTCAAACAGTTTGCAGGACAAAAATTCGGCTATCAAGTCTGGTTGTAACGATTATCTGACAAAGCCAGTTAATTTAGTATGGCTGAGTAACAAATTGATGGAGTGGGGATATATGCAAAGTTTAATGACAAACTAAATTTCTGCCTAGTGAAAACTATCTTAGATTGAAATTTACAAGAAATATTCATTTCTAAACGTTTCCTACATGAGTTTAAATATTTATTATATAAGTTTCATCAGATGTAACATATTTTTTAAAAAATACTTCATATTTTTAAAAATTTTAACATAAATTTGCAAACAGGTAGCTTAAACTAGATATTCCCTGTTACCCTATCTTTTATTCTGTAGTATTGTTTTGATAAAAACAAGTTTTTGTTAATATATCAATTGTATCACGTGCCAAATATTTTTCAAACCAACAATTGCAAATAAAGTTTGGTGAATATCATTTTTATATCTTCTAAAAGTAATAAATAACCCTGTTAAAATTCACTATTGCTACTGTGTATCTTGGGTAACCAAAACCAGAATTTTATTATTTCTTGGTTTTTAACTAAATATACATGATTAAAAAAAAAGAACAGGTCAAATAAATGAACTTCAATGACAGAGACAGTCTTACATTGCTTTATTGGAAAATATTTATTAGAAACCATGACGTTAACAAAATCAATATTGATTATGATCGCTTAGAGAAACTTTATTATGATCCAAAAACATTTCCTAAATATAAAACTATCATAAATGACATTTTAAAAGTTGCAAAGCCTGATTGGAACAACAAAAATACAAAACAAAGTACTTCCGCAATTTTTGAACACCAAGGAAACGATTTGGACCATATCATTAAAAACTTGGATTATAATGATTCTTTTGTCAATAAGTTTGAAAATTTAAAGACTGCAATAAATTTGATAGGACTGCAAGGGAGTATTGATTACATCGATTTGGTAAAAATCAACGCGTTGATAAAGTCGCTGATTCTTCAAGCAATTTATGAAAACAAACCTGAACTTGAGTTTTTAATGCTAAGGAATTTGATTTTGCTGATTGTAAAGTTTGGAATTTTTGATGCTGTCGCTAAAACAGGCTTAATTAAATTTAATTTCAAGTTTTTTTTAACTTTTCCAAATGAAACAGTCCCAAAACAACTTTCTAATGTTACTTCTTATAACTTAGACTCAAGGCTAGAAATAGTGTATTTGCTGTTTAAGAACAACTACAAACTATTTAAAAACAATTACCAGATCTTATTTGGCATTTTACTAAGTGATGCAGATAGTTCTTCAAAAGAATTAGCAAGCAACGCCCCAGAACTAAGAGTTAAAGTGCTAAAGCTAATCACAAACCTCACCATCGAAAACAAGATTTACATGGATGAGCTTTTCTTTGAAAAATATTTATTTGCAAACTTTATTAAGCTTATTCCAGATTTTGAATTTAATTTAAAAGAAAAATTTAATACAGAATTATTGAACAGCATTGTATTATTACTTGAGAACCATTATCCTACTTTAGATTACACATCGGAAAAACAATATTTTGTAAATCTGATAAGGCTTTTGGAAAAATCTTATTTAAAAGACAAAGAGGTATACGATAGTAAAGTGAATATAAATTTATTGAAACTTCTGATAATAATAGGTTTAGACTTGAAAAGATATCCACGCGCCAGAGTCATTTCTTTATTTGAAAGAGATCATTTGTCAAAGCTAAAGACAGTAAAGAAACTTTCTAATGAATATAAAAACTTGATAATAAAAACACTATTTTATACTCATGTTTTTGAGAGTGTTGAAGCAGCTACAGAAGACCCTTTATTAAACGCTTATAACAACATAAAACAAAAACCTGATCTCAACGATTGCCCCTCTCCTATCACATATAAAATTGAAGCAGGACCACCTATAAAGGATAATATTAAATTAAGTTCTGATGATCTAGGAAAAATAAATAGCATTTATTTAAGGAACTCAAAGGATATGGGTTTCACTGGGGACGATATAAATGATAGCACTGATAATTTCAGCACAGACGCCGTTCTATTTGTAACACAAGTTCCACATGATATACGAGAACAAAGCGATGATGCAAACAAGACGTACACGATAGAGGATGAAATTGAAGAGTTGAGTTTGAAATTTAGCAACGTTTACAAATCGCAAAGCTTCTTTTCAAGTTTGTCATCGAAAGAAACAACTACATCTGCAGCGAATCGACAGGCTTCCAAGAAATTCAAAACAAATTTAGACTTGAGCAGTAAGCTTAAAAATAAAAAGTTTTTCGGCATAGGTCTATAAGTTCAGATATATGTTATCAATATATACTGTAATTGTTCCTGTTACAAATATAAGCTGAAATCTTCTACTGCTATTTGGTTCTGTTTTTAATACAACACTATTCTTAAACTGTTCCCCTTTATTTGCTTCAACTCTCTTAGCAAGTCTAGCAACTTGTACACTGTTTGAAAATCGTTCAGGATACTTACATTTTTCTTAGCGTTGATCATGAACTGGCAATCAACAACAATATCCAGTTTACTCTTGTCCTTTAACCACAAATTTTCTGCTTTTTTGTCATGCTTTAGCTCCTCTAAAATAGTTAGCAATCTTGTTGGGGTAGTTATGTAATTCTTGACATGTTTATACTTTTCGTCTTTTGAGTTTGCAATCTCGATAATAGTTTCAATGTCTTGTTTTAATTTATTTTTGTTGAACAATTTAATTCCTTTCAAGCTTTTATCTCCCTCCTCAACATCCAAATGAATGGCTCTGTGGACATCGGCAACTCTGATGTTGGTAGCGGATACAATTATTGTTTTGGTTTTAGCATCCCTTTGATTAATAAACGTGGACAAAAAGGTATTAAAATTGGTTAGCTTTCTCTCAGCTACAGGAAAAGATGAGGTGTCTTTGAAGTCGTTCTTTGAAAATAAAAACATTTTTTCTTCATCATTTTGTTTTAAGTTAACGTTAAAGTACTGTACAACTTGTTCTAGAGGCAATGTTGAGAAGTTTTTAATGAAACTTGGATCAGTTGAGAGACTGTTAGACTGGTTCTTTTTAGACTTCTTAGCTTGAGGTTTATCTTCTTTTTTATGTGCATCTTCTGAGTCGTTTTCAAGCTTTCTTTTTTTGTCAGCAGTACTATCAACCTGTGCATTTGAAATGACAGCTGGTTCTTGAGAAGTTTCAGTGTCTGAAACATCAACAGCTAGATTATCTTCTAAATCGTCCACGCTCATGCTATATTGGTTAGTTTTTGCTTTTGGTATATTGTGTTTGGATTTTAGCTACTTGTTTTTTTTTAGATTTTTGTTTATTTACATTTAATGTACTGTGATATGTTTGTTACACCTGCTAGATTCAAGAACCAAAAGTTACAATAAATGCCAATTTGTATTCTGCATGGCTAACCAGAAGTTTAATTTGGTGCTGAAAAAGAAACTTTTAACAGGTGACCAAGTTTATCACGTGATCATACTGTCTTCTTGAATTTTATAATAACTTTACCTCTGAATCACAACCCAAAGCAGAAGCAAAAAGAATAAAAGGTGAGCCAAATCTTCTGCATGTCAAAAACAGTTTGACAAAACACCTTAACACATCCTCAAAATATTGTTAAAACGACAAATCTGGAAATGTATATTGTCTACTGCTTCAAAAATTTTAATTAAAAATGTCAGTCACGTGATAAACATCATTCTTGGCGACCATCCAGGTTCTATTTGTTTTACGCAAACATGCGTTTTGTAAGTTTCTGCAGCACATGCTACATGTATATTTGCGTTTGTTCTGGGCAGTAGGTGTTTGCTGCATGTACCAATAGTGTTGTTTAGCTCTTCACTGCAGCATGACCTCGCCTAAAACATGTTAAGTCCGACGCACAATAGCTCGCCTTCAAAGGGGCTGCACAAGTTGACAAAAAGAAATACAAATCGGATGTGTGACAACTTTAATGCAAATATAAAGCTTGTTTTTTGAAAACTCATATCCTATTCTAATCCGCTATTGCCGATAGATATTTCCCGCTTAGATAAGGTATTGTCAGTATGTGATAATTAAACTTTTCTGGCCCATTTTTTCGCTTGCAAAAAAAAAAAAAAAAATAATAATAAATTCTCGCTACCATGTAACTAAAACTTGCTTTTCTTTACTCACGTGATTTGTTACCTCAGAGCAGCTAGAAGCGCGCACCAGATCAATAGAACTGTATGTTCTGATTTACAAAACCTTCATAAAAAATGCACATCAACTGCCAACACTTTGTACATAAACCCAAACCAAACGCATAATACGTTTCTCTGCAGACACCACCAGGTGAGGATGCATCAGAAATCAGCCAGTTGTCTTTATCTCCGCTACAAAAACCTTAAACTTAGTTTTTCGGATTTAACACTTTAATTATGCATTCTTGTTGAGCTAAGCGAAAAATATTCAACATTTTTGGTTGCATAGTTGCAGAACAAAAAGCTATTGTTTAAGGCTTCTGTTTAAAGATAGCCGCAAAGATAAACACAATTTTTCAGTTCTGCAGTTATTGTAGCATTTAGTGATGTTTGTATATAAGAAAGCAAAAAACAATTATAAAAGTTATTGTTTTTTTACTTATAAGATGAACTTTATAAATAAATTTAATTAAAATAATTAACTTAATACATAAATAAAATGCATTAAAATAAAGAAGCAGAAAAACGTTAAAGAAAAGCTGCAACAAGAAAAACCAACAGCTACAGTGGTAACGTCAACTCAAAATGTCTTCACTTTCCACAAACAACTCCGATGGTGAGTTTCTTGATCCAAAACAGTTTACTGACATTTACCACAAGGATTATATTCCAGGAACAATAAACATTTTGGCTGAAAAAGTTGATGCTGAAGCAGGCACGGGATCAAAACTGAAAACTACCGCAGATGGAATCATTTTGATGCCACAACCCTCAGAATCACCAAATGATCCATTGAATTGGTCTAAAATAAGAAAATACTGGCATTTTGCCTTAATGGCTTACATAACAGCATTAACAGCTGCCACCTCAAACGATGCTGGTGCAGCTTCAGATTATTTGCTTGACAACTACAATGTATCTTACAATGCCCAGAATACAGCTGCAGGAGTTCTATTTTTAGGTATTGGATGGGGTACTTTATTTTTAGCCCCATTTGCAAACTTATACGGAAGAAAAATATCCTATTTGATCTGTTTAACTTTTGGTCTTTTTGGGGCTCTGTGGTTTGCCTTGACAAATGATGTTTCTGATGCCGTTTGGTGCCAGTTGTTTGTTGGTATATCCGAGTCATGTGCTGAGGCTCAGGTTCAGCTGTCACTTTCGGATATTTTCTTTCAGCATCAACTAGGTTCTGTTTTGACAGTTTATATTATGGCAACTTCCATTGGTACGTTTTTGGGTCCTTTAATAGCAGGTTATATTGCGGATCTAACGTGGTTCAAATGGGTCGGATTTACTGCAACTATTGTTTCATTTGGAAGTCTGGTTGTGTTTTTATTTGGATGTGAGGAAACCTACTTTGACAGATCTCTTTACAAAATATATTCTGATACTCAAGAAATCGAATATCTAGATGCTGAGGATGACCAACTTTCCGACAAAGAAAAGGTGAAAGTTGTTGTTGAGGGCAAAGAAAAGCAGCAAAACAATCTGCAAAATGTTTTATCAAAGGTTTATTCAAATGCAGACGACAATGTTGGTGATTTCGCCAAAGGTAACTTTGAACTTATTGACGGATCTAAAGAAACCCTTAAGTCCTACTGGAAGAGAATGGCAATCATCACGCCAGCAACCAATTTGAGAGGCTACGGTATTAAACAGTATTTCCAATATCTACTATTGAACATGAAAATGTTTGCTTTCCCAGCTGTCTGGATTTCTGGATTATTCTGGGGATGGCAGGATGTTTTGCTATCTTTTTACTTAGAAATCGAAGAAGACAACTACTATGATGATCCATGGAACTACAGTGACGCTGCTGTGGCAATTATGAATGTTCCAACTTTGATTGGGGCTGTCATTGGTTGTATGTATGCTGGTTTCATTAGTGATTACTTTGTTGTTTGGTACTCTAAAAGAAAAGGAGGTATTTATGAAGCAGAATATAGATTGTGGTTTTCTATTGCAGTTGCATTCATATCACCTGCTGGTCTATTGATGTTTGGTATTGCAAGTGGTAGAGGTTTCACTAATTGGAGATGTGCTTATCTTGGCTTAGGATTAATTGGTTTTGGTTGGGGTTGTGCAGGTGACATTGCTATGGCTTACTTGATGGATTGTTACCCAGAAATGGTTTTGGAAGGTATGGTTTGCACGTCTTTAATCAACAACAATTTAGCATGTATCTTTACATTTATCTGTGGAGATTGGTTAGCAGACAGTGGTACTGAAAACACATTTATTGCTTTGGCTGTTTTAACTGTATTTTTCACTTTCTTAGCATGGCCAATGTACATCTATGGTAAAAGGGCAAGAAAATGGTCCAAAGAGAGATATGTTGCCTGCATTGTTTTCAGAGACGGTTTCTAGTCAAATTTTGGCTGTACTTGGCTTTTTTAAAACAAAAAAAATACTAATATTCCTGAGGAGAGAAATGATATTATACGCACATAGAAATAATAAATCTCCTCATCTTAATTTCTAAATAATGGGATGTTTTTGACTGGTCAGAAACAATCTGGTCGAAACAAAGGTGAATTTGATGATGAAAATTCAAATGATTAGTATTCATGTTATGAATACGCTGCTACATGAG